>DVXP01003587.1:0-11162 GCA_018235645.1 Junonia grisea
AAGTAATAAATGTTATTTGCAGTTAACAATTTTCTTTTTTCTTTATTACAATATTTATGGCAAGACTAGGTACATATGTCTAGACGACTGCCGTGGGTGTTGACAAGCTAGTCTTTAATAGACGTAATTTATAAATCAAAATGGAGAATGTTTGAAACTACAAATAAAAAAACATTTGTGATTTAATTTTAAACGCGGAACACTTTGATTTATTTCTTTAGATCTAAAAAACGCCACAACATTTTTATTTAAATCATACCTACTTTGAACAATCTTTAAGCATTTTGTAAAATATAATATTTCATAGATGTATTCATCAAAGGAATGCATAGATTTAACTGTTATTTGAAGTTCTATATATGTTAGTTTTTGTTGTAAAAAAAGAACCTAAGATTTTACTCGTTTATTTAGACGCATATATCAGGAACTAGCGATCGTATCTGAATAATTAATTTCACGTTAGATAACATATTTATTAAGATAGGTTACAGGCTATACAACCTTACGCTAAGTTGTAAAAGATTAAAGCAATATTCATAAACGTCAACAATCAGGCTAGAGCAGAAAAACCCGGGTGAATCCGCGGGGCGCACTTAGTCCGTACTATAAAATATGGTCTTTTATTACCGCGCTAGCAGAAACGAACGGATTAGAATATCATTATAGAAGAATGGCTTTTAATAGAGTTTTTTCTTTTGTTCGATTTCTTGCTTTCAGCGTCGCACGCGTTAATTTGTTATATAAAAATATTACGCATATATACCTATACATAAAACATAGCCCATGGTAATTAAAAATAAAGGACCTTTTAATGGTAAAATAATTTATAAAATACAATTGCATACACGGCATTTGCTCTGCTCTTTATATTAATAATAAAGATATACCTAGATTAGACAAGTGAATCACATTAAGACCGAGATGAATCAATGTTTCTGAGTAGCATCTAAAGTGGAGCCTTTGTGCAGTGAATCATTGATGCAGTTGACAACGTCTCTCTGAAGAATGCGGGGCTGCGGGCTAGACTTTAGCTAATGACGAATACTTTCATTGTTTCCAGTTGATGCTACTGTCACAGAAAGACGTACATACGTTCGTTAACCTTCTAAAAGGTTGATAATTTACCATTTATCAATCGATTATCTACAATTTTGTACATAGTTTTAAAACCTTTACAACTATACGATTTAATTTTTCCCTACAAAGTCAATAAATTCGAGGTAACTCTCAGCTGTATGTTTTCAGGGAATATTACAAGTAATATCTGAAGAAACGGACACTTGAGTTATTCAAATGGAATGTTTATGATGCTCTGAATCAGAACAAATATACTGTTAAAGTTGTAACATTAATAAAGTTAAACAAAGGACGAACTCAACTACGCCTACGTTGACACACATCACTGATCGTAAGTTCCATGTATACAAAAAAAGAAAGGCTAATTTATCGCGCATCTAGTTTAATAAAAGATATTACATATTAACGAAAAATATTTCAGAGTTTCAAAATGAGAATACCTATTAGGGATAATGAATATGCCGAACTGAAAACGAGCCTTAACTGACGTTTACGAGTTGCGGAGAAGAAGCTATAAATTTTTCAAGTGTTCGCTTTTGTGTTTATTATTCTTAGTGTATTTGGAATCCTGATTATTTCAAAGAAATTCTGAAATCCGTATTTGTTTACTGTTTATACGTAACATGGATTTTAAATTTCTTTGAAAGAATCTGATCAAAAAATATATTAGGAAGTTTCAAAACCCATATTTAGCAGACTATATTCTTAAACAAACGGCTACAAACAAAATAATATGGATAGGTTTTCAAGGCAGATATAAAACAAAATGTTCGCGTACATTCCACCTGATGACTCGCTTTAGAAGTTAATATTAGCCAGACAAAATAACGAGTAAATATCCTGAGTCTGAATGCACTCGACGATTCATCCGATTAGACTCAAGTGCCGGCGATTCGCATCGCTAATTTAATTGAAACATCATTCGAATGTCGTGTACTTAATCATTTGTATGATAGGGACGTTTGCTTTTGGTTGATATCTGTCTTGATTAATAAATGTGCGTTTTTCATTTTTCCGTAATCACATCTGAACTACATAGGTGTACAGCAATGTTGCAGTTTTGCTCTAGGAGTAAGAAGTATGTGAGGTATCTTCACCTAACCCTCAAATAACGGATTCAACCAGATGACTACGACATACATATCTACAACAATTATTACAATACAGATATGTATTTGGGGGTAAACTTTTGCTTTATATATAAAATTAGTTTGATTTAAATCTAAATAATGACAACAAAAATTGCTGAAATTATAAAATTGTTCAGATGACCAGAATAATTGTTAAGTAAATCTTGAAAAATAAACAAACATTACTTTAGTGTAACCATTTCATTAGCAGCAATAAGTTACAATTAGCATAATTTGCACCGAGATTACTTTTGATAAATAAATATTAATATGTATGTACTCTTAAATCGTATGAAAAATAGAATAAATACTAAAAATAGAACAAGGCGTGTGATAATCGTATGACGATATGTTGATAACGAGCCTTTAATTTCATGGTATTAAAAACTTCGATCATTGTGTAAACCACGCGCGCTAACCATTGACGTCGATCAGTTGACAAGTAATTATCTTCACATAGCTTCACTTCACATGGTTAATATTTAAATGTAGGTAATTTACACACGAATATATTAAAAAAATGAACTCCAAAAAACTTGAGGAAATTTTTATTAAAACCTGTGACTTGAATTTCCATATTTGAAAAAGTCATATATAAATATCTTTTTCACACCTATGGAAGGACATAAATATATTAAATATTTATCTAAGTCTGTACATTTAACACGCTTAATACGTATGTATATAATTCAACATTATTATCGAGTGATAATAAATAAATGTCAAAGTTATGGAAATAAATTTATATTTGAGTGTTTGTCTTATTACATTTTAGGTATGAATCTTATAAAAATAAAGCATATTTTAAAATCGTATAAAAAAGGTAAACCTGTAGGTCTAGTGTGGCGAAAGCTGTGAGATAAGGGAACGTGCCATATACCTAGATGCATATGTTAAATTATGCATATCCAATCCTTATCGTATTATAAAAATAATTTTGTTTTTAATTTAAAACTAAACCAAACAAATAATTTTAAAAGACAATTATCCGGAACTATCTACAAAAGGCAAGATAGATGAAGTCTCAGAAATCCTAATGACCACTAAGTAATTACGAGTAGTTAACGATGAGACGATAACGCGGTGACAACCCTTGTTACCTAACTTTGAAATTCTTCCGAAGACTAGTAAGATTGTTTAATGAGTAATAACTTTACAAAAATACAAAAAAAAAAAAATTCGAGAATCCTCATTAGAATGTGTCAATGACTCGAAACGTTTAGCAAACATTGACGTGCGAATTACATCATTAGTCACAGACAATAACAGTGCAAACGACACTTAAAGTTTTTTAAATATCATCTGTGTCATACATAAAAAGCGGGTGTGAATGCCCGGTTACTAAGCGCTATATTCGAAAATCCGTCTCAAAATGCCTATTGTACATTACTCAATTCTAAATTGAGTAAAAGGTAAATAGTCATTTATATTAATACGACCTATCCAGGACTACACCGAGGCAGATAAAAAATGTCTGCGTCTAAAAAACTAATAAACAGGTCATGACCGCGCGAAAAAAGCAATATGTCACGATGACACCCAACAACACACAAATTAATCTGTCAGAGCCGCGCCGGCCGCCACACATCACTTTGTCCTTCGCTTCTAGTCGATATTGTAAACTATGACTGGACATTGTTTCGCTTTGCTGATATTGACAGGTCGATTGCCATTTTTAAACTAAACACTACTCAAATAAACTCAGCAATAGACATACAATCAAAACGTGCCCGTTGCTGGCGCACAAGAAAAGGCATGCTTATTGCTTATAGTTGTCGCGTGCATTCAAACATGCCTTTTAGCAAGGCGCAGTCACCCTCAATCAGCTGCTATGCCATTTGCTTGCATGAAAGCTACTGGCTCGTTTTGATTGCACGTGTAATGTAAATTTAGGTCATTTTAACAGCGACATTAACATCATTCTTTACGAATCATTCGTAGAATAGTGAACGTACCATTTGAATACAAAATGATCCAATTTATATCTCATACATATTAATGGATATTCTCGTTCACCTATGCTTGCAGAACATCAATAGCGGGCTGATCGTTACGATTAGTGCGTCTATAAAGATTAATCAATAATGAAGGCAGCTTATTGAGTCAAGAGGAATCATTCTAGCTCAATTTGGAGTCAGTCCAACACGCTATGTCTAGATAAGATACATTGCCAACCGCAAGTAATTTAACATGACGGCATATAAAATCAATACAGTATAACATAAAAATGTAAATGAGTCATATTGTGTTCTAAGTTTTAGACTATTACCTACGTAAGATCGCGTTGAACTTGGAAACGTAGCGTTACGTGACCCGACTGATTCACTCACCTGACTTGTTCGTGCTTCTGAATGTATATCTTGTGGAATTGTCCCTCGACAGGCGATATTATGTCATTTTTCATCTCCATGGCAACGTGTTGCGGCAGCACGGATAGCAGTAATCGTTCCTATTGACAAACGTTCAGAATTTTAAACATACATACAATAAAAGTACTTTTGCTATTAGTTTTTCACAACTTTTTCTTTCTTTTTCTAACGGTGATTGTAGTTTATTCTGTTTATTTTATAAATAGATCCGGTTATCTTAAAATCTTCTAAGCTCTTCCGGTTCGAAGTGAAATAATAACACACTTGTTTGACGACAGTCTGTGGTAGTAATAGCGTACTTACCTTTTACGCCTCGGTCGGTCGGAGTAAATATTTGCACCGAGAACGAGTTGAAATAATCTCTGTCTGAGTGAACTTTTATGTATGTCTTAGAAGGAGAGTAGTTTGGGTTGAGATTAGGAGTTTTTAAGTTTCGTCCGATTTTTATTACACTTATATCAAACTAGCAATAGCAATTATTGCCGTCAAGATTTTTGTTCCGTAGAATTTACCAGAAAAAATTCTACTTATTCTAATATAATTTGGATCAGTTTTAGATAGAGGTCTTTCCGCCTGATCCCGTAACGGTTACGGATTATTAGATTCACTAGACTAGAATAATTTTCCTACCAAGGGTAAAGGATTAACACCTAGCGTGCTCTTTGGGTTACACAATTGTCACACGGACCGAAACATCTTAATCAGATATTAGTTTACCCTTCCATTTACTTGATTGTTCTTGAATTAATATAGAATAATTATACTGAATTTGGCATTCAATATTTAAGGAATAAGGAATTATCCTCAAATATTTTGACACATGTACCTACTACGTGCTACGTAGGTATACTTAAATTAAAAGGTAAAAAATATATTTTTTTTAATTAAAAGGTAAATTTAAAGGTAATAAATAATAAAGGTAAAAAATTTTGGAAATGTTCAAATTAATCTGTATTATACATACAATCATATTAGGAAGGCGAAAAACAGATTCGAAATGCGAAAAACCCTGTCGATAATAAGTCGTCATAAACCGAATGGTATGGTATGGTGGTTTAATGGTTGCTAAAAAAATGATCACCCACCAGTTTTTCGTTCTCATCCTCCATGTCGAGTCTTGCCGCGATGCAGTTGCGCGTGTCGAGGAAAGCGCGCCGCTGGGCCGTCTCCATCAGCGAGTGCATCAGCGCGCCCACCACGTTCACGCACAGGAACACCACCACGTTGCCCAGCATCTGGGAATTTACGAGCAATTAAAATATACTTAGCAATGGTAGCTTGTTAACCTTTTTACATATTTGTGTTACAGAGAGTGATTAGAGTAGATACGTTACATTTTGGTAATAGGTTTTTTTTATTTAAATCACATCAATCTCCCTATCAACACGTAATAAGTTAATTACCAGCCCGTTCTGTTTCATCGTTCTGGTTTTCATACCTGTCTGTCTATTACAGCCTCATAATTACCGTTATAATTATGTGTTATATACGTTAAAAATCTTCTAATAACACGTCAAGTATCTTTTATTTTATCAAAACAACTACCAAAAAATATTTATCACAACACTTTTATCATGAGCTCTGAGAAATATGGTATCTGCTAAGGCCACGACACTTAATATAAACTAAGTTACCACATAAATAACTTGGCTCGTGCAATTCACGTCTACGGAAAGCTACCATCTGCGCGGCCTGACATGAACCCGCTGTATCACTTATTCATGACTATAATTTGCTATTGCATTTTGTCAAGGCCGTATGAAAATCTAACATAAGTAAATGTGGGAAAATATTTTTGACTAACTGGGATGAAATCGATGAATATTATTTAAGTGAAAATTGGTAGTTAATCAAAATAAACGTTTCATTTCGTATCCTATTTATGGCCGCTTTTTTCAAATTCATCTGTTCGTTATTTCAACTATTTTTTGTTTTAATAGGAAGAAACATCACGATACAACATTCGTTTAATAGAACAACGCAAATAAATCGTGTTCTTTCATATTTAACCTTTGATCTCCGCAGGCGTAGAAAAGGGCACAGAGAAATCTTGAGCACCGGCGGTGTAACCTATTTTATAACTGAACGAAAAATGGCAAATCTCTATCACATATATAAGCCGCTTACCGACTCAGTCCAGGGTAGGGTTGCCAGATGAACGGGGAATCCGGGATTGGCCCAGAGTTTCCCGTCTTGTCCCCTATCCAGTAATTAAACCTTATTGTCCCGGAATATAACTATTGTGATGACCTGGACCTTCTTTTTTGCTGAAATGGTCCTATGATACCTATGATATGGTAACGAGTGTGTCTACCTTTTTTAACTGAAACGGCATCTGAGTACATGCGGGCGGCAAATTTCCGCCACTATTAGTCCGCCAACGGTTGTTTTTGAATTGTCCCGGATTTGATGAGTTTCTATCTGGCAACCCTAGTCCAGGGTCAAGCACGCTTGATTTATTAGATTTCAGATTAGGACTACTGGCATGGATGGTTTGCTCAGATTGTCGTCGTTGAACATGAATAATTCACGATGTTTTATCATAGTCAAAATAGACAGCTAAATGGCAGTCAATAAAAAGCAGTTCAGCGAATAGAACTATTAATCAGTGGAGCAAATGACACGTCAAATCGCATGCACTAGTTATTTAATGCGTTTTACTATCAGTAGCATGACAAAGGTTGTAAACGAATGAATGTGTGAAAATTGCTTTTGAATTTATAACTAGGTCAATCGATATTATATTGTTTATTTTTTATTGTTATTTGTGTATTGTTAAGCAGAACTGAAAAGATTCAGAGGCACGAGAAGTATACCTACATCTGAAAAGTAATTATACAATTGACGTTTTCAATAAGAGAATTTTAATCCCATACTAAAAGTAAGCAAGAAACAAAGTTACAATTGAACAAAGTTAATAATATATTAAAGTATTTACATGAACAGAAACTCAGTTACTCTCGAAACGGGCGCCTTTTGAAAGCATGTAGGGGAGGCGCGGCACAGTTGTCGAGTGTTTGTATTGCGTTAAAAACAAAAACCCTGCGAAATGAGCTCAAACCACTTCTGAAATCTCGTTAGTAAAATTGGGCAGGAAAATTTGTTTGAACTCATTAAAAGGGCTATTTGTTTGATAATCGCCACGGAACCCGTTACAATTATTATTAATTAGAACTTGGACATTTTAGCTACGATGTAGGTAGCTTTTCGGACTATATAAAATGAGAATACATGTTTTTATCGTAGCTATTGTTAAACAATATTTTTTGTAATAATACGATTTTTATTTAATGCAAAGTACCTATTGTTTTATACAATAACTAGCTGACCCGGCGAACTTCGTACCGCCTAACAGTTAATGATTGTCGTGTTACCTTTTAGCTGAACTAATTTAGGCTTTGATGAACGATGAGATAGAAACATAAAAGTATTTAACTATGATGAATGATGATGAAAACATACGGAATTCTCATTAATAAAAATTAAAAAAATAATAATCATTAAGTACTTCAAACTCATGTCAGAAAAAATGATTGAAATCTATGTTGTGCAAATTGGGATACACTCGGATTAATTCATTAATGGGATTTTCATTCAAGCAATTTGTGGTGAACGACATTTTTTGTTTTTTGGTCAGGCCAGGGGCGTCTTTCCCTTAGGTGCAGGGTGTGCGTTGCACACGGGCGCCGTGGTCCTACGGCCGCCGAGCGCCGCTCGCAACGGAGCCTTACTCGGCTCTCACCCGCGTTAGCCGGCCGCCGCGCTTTAACGACCAACATAAAAAGAACTCCAGTTTTCATATATTTTGTGAGGCATCTGGAGCTCTTCTTATATTTGTCGAATGACAGCGAACCTTGGCTCTTGCAATATAAATACAAACTTTTTCTACGTGAAATAAACCTTCGTCGTCGTCAGCCAATGGCAGTCCACTGCTGGACATGCTCTTCCCAAAGTTTGAGCCAAATATCTCGGTCCTCAGCAACCCTCATTCAGCCCGCTCCACCAACCTTGCATATGGCGTCAGTCAAGCGGGCCGGAGGGCGTCATACACTTGGCAAACGTACCAAGATACGGTCTCCACTCCAGGACTTGCCTGCCCCAATGGCCATCAGTCCTGCGACAGACGTGGCCGGCCCATTGCCACATCAGGTTGCTGATTTTGCGAGCTATGTTGGTTACTTTGGTTCTCTCTCGGATAACCTCATTCCTGATTTTAGCCTTGAGAGAGAGACTCCGGCATAGGTCCATGGCTCGCTGAGCGACTTTAAAGCTGTGGACCAGCCCCACTGTTAGTGTCTACGTTTCTGCAGCATATGTTTTACATTACACGTAGGACACATTGATCGAAGACCTTCGTCTTCAGGCTTTCGGAATTGTCGACGTAAGGACTCGACGGAGCTTACCTTATGCCGCCTAACCCAACTGAATCATCCTATCCACTTCTTTCTTAAAGTTGTGACGGCCAAGTTCTATTGTCCAGTCCCCGCAACCCTCATCCAGCTTGCTTCGGCAACCTTGCGTATATCGTCAGTGCAGCGCAGCGGGCCAGATGGTGTCGTACACTACATTTGTCTACATCAAGATGCGGTCTTCACTCGATTTGAAGGAGCTTGCCAAATGCCGCCCAACCTAAATGAATCCTTCTATCCGCTTCCTTCTCAAAGTTGTGTGAGTTGTCTAGCCTAGGTCAGTGTAATCGTCCCATCCAGTCCAGGGCTTAAAAATTTCCTCCATCAGTCAACAGTTTCGGGTATATCACGTCCCCTTGTCTTACTCCACGATGGAGCCGAACAGGCCTTGTGCGTTGATCTTGAATTTGGACGATCATCGTCGCATCGTTCGAGAGACATCTCATCACTTCAATATCGCCAGTCGATTTGACATATCTGTATACTCCAAATGACTTTTCTATGAAGTAGGTACATTTGTACAGACAATAGACATGTTAACATGAGTTTTGGGGTTTAGGCTTTTCAGGGCCAGTCAAGAGCATTGTACATTTAGAACTGAAAAAATCTTCAAATTTATTCTACTAACAATAGAGTTTGCTATCTGTTGGAGAAATTTGACAGTACTTATGATGTGGTACTTGATGTGCTATTACACATCGTTCGTCCGCTGGCTTGGTTTCAGGATAAATGATCCATACCAATATAGAGTCCTCATATTTTGAGCGGCCAGACAAACTGTCCTTGTACTTCTTACCCATTTCATTTTGACCGCGCACTTGCTAGGGGGCGCTAAGGTAATGTTTGCACACGGGCGCCACGTGGGCTAGAGACGGCCCTGGGTCAGGCGCAAGAACAAATAAAACGGATGGTTTGCCGACACGTGAGCTTGCGTACAATTGACCATGAGAAAAACATGCATTTTTACGTATGAACAGCTTATCAAGAAAAATCATAGACAACCTATAAAAAGACATTTACACTTTTGTTAACCTGTAGAATAAATCTTAGGTATTATTTTCGGAAATTAAGAATTAATCAGACATTTTACGAAAAATACTAAAAATATTTTCGAGACATTTTACAAAAAATAAATTTCTGAACGCACATATAAATAGTTGTTACAATATTTGACAGGATTGGACAACAAATATTTGACATGTAATAATCAAATCTGCATTTATTGAAATGAATAATTATTCATTACACATCGAGTTTTCATTGTTTTTAAGATGTATTCTGCTATTCGGGGCGGAGACAAATCCAACGAATTAATAACCATGAAAATTGGTTCAGCAGATCTTGAGTTATAAGTGTTGTAACAAACCCGACTTTGTTTTATATATATAGATTTATATATAGGTTTAGTTTCCTATTTCGTTATTATAACGAAGTGTTATCACTGAGTCACTCATTCGTCAAAATTAGTTAGTAAGAAGATTTTCTTCTTATAAAATTAGTAGGCAAAAAAGGAGAGTGTTATCTGAAGTTTAATGATCACCGCTGTCTAAAATTGCCAATGCCAAATAAAATTAATTTGACAGACATGGAGCGCTGGTCAGGCAAGGTGGCGGTGGTCACTGGAGCCAGCTCCGGCATCGGGGCGGCTCTCAGCTTGAGACTCGCCAATCTTGGACTCAAAGTCGTTGAGTTAGCGCGCAGGGTGCATCTTATGGATGTAGGTACTTTTTACCCGCCAAACTGAAGCTTTGTTAGATTATAATCTAGCCATGTTATGGCCCAATCAGATTATGGTATCTCCAGGAAGTGATACGCCAATGTCGTCATTGACTCATTGTTACAGAAGCCAATTCGCTTGTCCAACTTTTCCGCACTCTGGCATCGGTTGTAACAGTCCGATAGTCAAGTCTTTCAGTCTTAATCACATCTTTGGGTATTCGATCGTAATTAATTAGGTAACACAATAATTTTCTTTATTATAGGAACTTGCAACAAAAGTGACAAATGGAGAAGGCAAAATATTCTCAAGGAAACGTGATATCTCTGACCTTAAAGAAATAGAGGCGGCATTTGGCAAAAGCGGCAAATACATATATTAGATACTAGCTGTTACCCGCGGCTTCGCTCGCGTTTATTTAGGGCTGTCTATAAAATAAATAGTTAAAAAATTAATATGC
>DVXP01003588.1:0-11161 GCA_018235645.1 Junonia grisea
GGCTGTGTTACGTTGTTTTTTACAACACAGCACCAAAAGCAACCCTCATAAGGATACATTCATATAATACTTCCAAACACATTTATCCCTAATTGGGAGATTATGATATAAGGAATGACCAGAATATCAATGGCGATGGGTAAAATAAACCATATATAATTACACCACTTTTCTTTATCGATAGAAAAGAGATTTGTGCCACTTTATGTATTCCTTTCACGTATAAGAATAAATACACAGTGAATAGTACCTTTGAAATTGAGGAAAATGTATATATTATGTATGGGTTTAGGAGATTTTCCTACAAATAAGGAAAATATAACATACTGACGGGTAGAGGTGTTCTGCTACACGTGTACGGCATGTTTGTTAAACACTATATGTAGTACATATTCGTATATATTTATAGATATTTTGTTGATATTATAAGGTTAATTTGGTTTTTTCTTTCTCCTTATAAATTTCCTCTACGTTGTTATAAAGATAACGTTTTTTAATTAAATGTTTCGTTATTAAGATAAACTACTTAATAATATACTTTTATAAATACTTTTACAACTATTTTATTATATCACTTTTTAGTGAAGAATAGTTTAGCCTTTAGCGTTTAGTAAACCTAACTTAGTTTAATCATATTAAGATTCGTTTAAGCTAGTGTTGCCATCTAAACTAAATAGCCTAGACTATAAAAGTAAAAATTCAAAGACCATCTTTAACATAAACATAAAAAATAAAATACAAAATTGAATCTATTTATATACAATCAACTGATTTCATATCCAACAAAGCCTCCGAAATCTTCAATTTTCCTAACAGGCTACCTCAATACATTCAATTTGCTTTCTTCATTCAATATGTTAGGTACCTATCACTTCTCACTGTCATTCTTGTCAATTATTCCTACCCTTAAATCTGGTTTACAGATGATTTTGAAGTCGATAGATGAATAAAATGTAATATCGACAGAGTTGTTATGACATCTTCTATTGATGTACTGAAAGAAAGGTATTGAAAGGTTTATCGATAGGTATTAAAATAAAATTGCTTAAACTTTTAGTAGTCTAGTACGAAATCGGTAAGTCTATCGATGACAAAGATATACTTAGTACGGCGTTGGAAACGCATGGTCAGAGTGTTAAAATAAATAATTAATTAATATATGCGATTGAATAATACAATAATAGTTAAAAAAAAAAAAAAAACTAAAAAACACTTAATCCGAAAGAGTAAGCCCAAAACTGCAGTCATGCGCAGATCGGGCGGTTGCCCGTCTCTTTCATTCCACTACAGGGTCCTAATAAGGATAATGGGAAACATACATACATACACATACATACATAAAAGCGTGTTAAAAAATTATTTAGAAATAGTTATACTTTATCGTAGATTCAATCTTACTATAAATTAATATAAAATGTTATTGGAAATAGTATAGTCAGTTCTGGTGAAGCTACAGCTGTAACGAAAAGAAAATAAAATTTTGAAAGAACCCGTAAACACAAGCACCGCGTTGCATCGAGGGAAACATCTTTTTAATGTTATCAAGTGAAAGTAAAATAGTAATATTGTAAATACGTTTAAAATATACGCGGAGGAAGCAAGCAATAAATGAATTAAGCTTTTATTTAAATTATAATCTGAAATTATTTTCTGACGCCCAAACCGTACCTTTAGTTTTAAGGTTAAAAATTTACATTGTAGAGTCAATGAATTGTTATTAAGCTACTACGGTTTCATATTTTTAACGCTATTATAACCAAAACTTGTAAAGTAAAGGCCAAACTTTACTAAACTATAATTGTTATTTTAAGTATATAACCAAAATAATAATGAAAATTAAATAAGAATACTTCATTACTTTTTCATTTCAAAAGTACGAAAATTGCGAACACAATTATAACGTTCCACGAGATAATGTTTTCAACATACACACATTTCGAAGGAATAAATATTATAGGCAGCGGAATATTGTGGAATTGTATTTTAGAGTATTTTCGTACTAATCCAGAACCTTTTCCAGTTAGACCCTAAAGCCCCAATTATAATTTGATTAAAATAATTGCAAACGTGAGTGAACCCACTGATTTCATCCCTTGGAATTTTACAATATTATTTTTATTTATAGAAGTTGAACCACAAACAACGGATTTGACTTTTCATATTGATTTCTATAGACTTTCGACTTTATGTTTCTTAATATAACATATCTAAAATTTGATAAATAGATGTAAAATGTTAAAAAGTCTTTTTCCTAATAATTCCTACAATACTTCAGGAGGAATCTAGAAAAGATCCTCCTGAAGAAGCTATTTCGAATATTTTTCCCGTCCGTAATGTATCTTAGAATTCGTCGCGGACTTCTATATTTTCATACATAAGCACCAGTATAATAAGATAGGTATAACAAAACTTAATCAATATTGATAAAACCCAAAAACTAGTGTATGTAGGTATGTTGTAGGTTTAATTGTTTAAATCGTCACTATAAAAATATTCTACACATTTATTTTCCGTACTTTTGTCTTTTACTTGAAGTTAACTTTTTCTGACAAAATGTAGCTCATCATCAACTTCCTGCCCTTTATGTGGCGTCGGTACAACATGATCTTCTCTTCCATTCTCGCCTATCAGCAACAGCAACAATGTCTAAACAGACACCCCTCTTTTACTCATGTCATCTTTTACACAATCCATCCATCTCTTTTTTGGTCTACCCCGACCCACATATCCATCCACATTCATATTTAGCATTCTTCTCATTATACGGCATTCATCCTTCCTCATTACATGCCCATACCATTTACTCCTCAACTTGTCTATCACTGGTGCCACTTTCAAACTTCCTCTTATATAATTATTTCGTACTTTATCTGCCGCATGCAATTTCTTCTGACAAAATATAGCTATGCTACAAATAATCTTCGCAAAGCCTACAAGATTATACTAGATACATAGATAGGTACTAGAACAATAGATTACACTTTTTCATAACAATTAGCACTTCTGAAAGAAACGTCTTAAAAACCCTAACCATAAATCCGAGAGAAACTTTTACACCGTTTTGTAGCCAAAAACTCATTACGTACGGAGCTCTTTTGCTAATGAGAAGCAGTCAAAGTTGTTAAAATTTTATCATCTAAAATGTACTAATTGCTGTGTAGGGAACGTGCACTTGGCTTTTTGAGATGCTAACGAATTCTTTAATCAGAGATTTTTAAGCTGAGTTTTTTTTACTGACGTCAAAAATAGAGAGTGGCAAAATTATTTCGGTTGTACTGATTTTGTATACAAAGATCTGTGATTCTAAACAGATATTAATGTATTTTTTTTCTATACTAGATTTCTTCAAAACCATAGTATAGGAAAGGTAAGGTAACAGCCCGACCTTCGGTTTTAATTGATGTTCTCACCACTGGAGCGTCTTGGCTCAACCCATAGTCCCTTAATTACTTGAAAATTTAATAAAGAAACTAACCTTAGCGAAGTCGTGTACGCATCAGAAAACAACTATTTTACTAATCTATTTCTATTTCAAACTGAACGTTATACAACAGAATATCGAATGTTTGTCGATCTCCATTAATAACTAAATGTCAGCTTCACCTTTCAACTAACAAGGTGATGTAACTGCAAATGCATCCATCGATTCTATTGTACGAGAGTTAGGGTGTCTCTCTACTAGAAATGTACTATAAACAGATATGTCTAAGCTATCCTATCAAATTATATGACCGTTGTCATTGATAGTAACTAACGAGGGTAGTAAGATATTCTATGAAAATGCACAAGCTAGCTGTAAAAAAGAAATGCTCAGCTTGAGTTATGTGATGTACCGATAGTAGGGAAGGCACGAGAATGAAGGAAAAGAAGAATATTTCATACTTTTGTGAAATGAATTGAGATTGAGATAGAGCCTTTCGAGCTCTCGTATTATTACTCGGTTTAGGTGGAACATATACCATCCTGTATCATGCAGCTGGTGTTTATCGATTTATAAGACGTAATCATATCAAAAACTTAGCTTAGTGAAACACACTTGTGGAATTATTATGTGATGATTGTTAGATATCAAATGCATTTAGTATAGAGGGTACCGGAGGCCCAATTCCCCACTCCTTCTCCATTAATTCCCCATTTTATGCCATGCCAGGTCGGCAACGCATTTTGTAGCTCCTTTGGTGTTGTTTATGGCCGACAGCATTCACTTTCCATCAGGTGATCTGTCAGCTCGTTTGCCGCCCTATCCCATAAAAAAGTATAGCAGTAGTATAGTATAGCCCCCAGTACACAAGCACCCTTATAAACCGACGCCGCACCCAGCTTCAACACTGACTTAGTTTTATCACTGCTTACTGCTAATAGGTATTAATTAATCTAATGGTTAGGTTAATGTATGTGTCTAGACTGGACAGATAACGGTATTTTTACGACTATACATGTGCAATAATTGGTTGTGAATGTCACTGTTGGGTGGAACTTCTTTAAGTAGAATAAACAAGTTGTTTCATGACTGCTCTGTGTGAAATCCAGTAACATGTCAAACTCCGGATTAGAATAATAAGTAGGTAAACACCGGAACAAATAACATTACGTTACACAGCCTGTACATATCCCACTGCTGTGCATAGGCCTCTTCTCCTATTAGGGAGAAGGTTATAGAGCTTAATCCACCACGCTGCTCCAATGCGGATTGATGGATATACATGTGTCAGAATTTCTTCCGGCACATGCAGGTTTCCTCACGATGTTTTCCTTCACCGCCGAGCTCGAGATGAATTTAAACAAATTTAGCACTTGAAAATCCAGCGGTGCTAGCCAGAGTTCGAACCCGCGACCTTTGGTCAAGATCCACGTGTTCGCACCTGTATACCTTTATTCGATTCACCAAAATTCGTTCAGTAACTTAATGTACTAGACAGTCCAACAGACTACCAGACAAAGTTATTTTCGCATTTGAAATATTAGAATGGTTTTCGATTACGCTTAGAGCTGATACTCAAATTCGGCTGTATATTAATTAACTTAAATTTAAAACAAGAGCCGAAATGACCTAGTAGTGAGAACACTTAGATCAAAAACAAAGGTCGCGGGTTCAAACCCTAGCTAGCATCGCTGAATATTCAAGTGCTATATTTGTGTTTCAATTGATTTGACGGTGAAGGGAAACGTCGTGAGGAATGCAGCATCTGTCGGAAGCAATTCTGACACATGCAGGTTTTCATACCATCATATGGAACTTAATCCACCAACCCGCAGTGGAGCAGCTTGGTGGATTACGTTCCATAACCTTCTTACCATTATAGAAGAAGATGCACGTGCGCAGTAGTAGGATATGCTAAGGCTGTTACTCAACTTTTAATAATAATATTGATCAATAATTCGACCTTTCCAGGCATGAAGCTGCCAGTCATCCAAACCTTGGCGTGCAACTCGACGTATTCGAGGAGCAGAGGGAGAGCGATGAGGCGCAGGGCCCCGGTGGTATCAACCTCAACTCGCACTTGGACGTATTTTACGCTATATTGAAACAGGTAAATTCTCCTAAATATTGGAAGTTGGTCGTAAATTATTGAAGTCAAAATCAAGAAAAGTTATTGTAAGAGGTCAATGAAATAATATTTTCAAAATGGTCACAAGATTCCTCTCAATTTAATTTAGGTCTGAATATATCTTTTTTCATTAACTTATCAACAGGAAGTTTTGATTTGTTCCGTCACCAATTTTTTGAGGTAATAAAAAATAGTTTATCGTCCCTGGCCTCATTTTCTGGCAGTAAAAATTATTTTATCTGTCAGTGCTTCTAACTTTACGTCTGCGAAATTTCTTGGCAATCGATTTAATAGCCACGGGTTGAAAGTGGAAGAAAAAAACTCACTTTCGTATTTAAAATAAAGTAAAAGAAAAGATAAAATAAATGGGTCCAATTTTTCTTAATACAGGTATCGGACACACCGCAAGAGATTCCATTCCTGAGCATACTCCAGCACCTACTTCGAATAGACCCCAAAGAGCCAGTCAGTGATATAGTTTGGGACACGGCTGAAACACTAGTCCACAGAGCTACTCTTCTGGAAACCAGGGAAGATGCTGCTAAACTACTACGAGCACCGAGTGTCCAGGTAATTAGATAAATATCACTTATTAGAAAAATTAGTAACTTAAAGGCCAAGATGGCCTTATGGGTGCAACATATCGATCTCAACTGATGGACGTGGGATCATCGTCACAGAGACTCAAACTTCAAAAGAGAGATGTTTTGAACTCCTACCCTTCTACTTTAAAGAAAAGGAATCCTTTATCCAACTGTGGTAGTACAAAACATTTTTTACAATTGGCAATATAATACTCAGTTAGTTACTTTACAAAGAGCCCAAAACTTGATAATTAGATACACTGCGTTTATTTGTGCATAATACAGCTAAATAAATTTGACTAATTTAACTTTTTCAGGCTAAAATGGGTTGCACTTGTCAACATAGAGATATAGCAGGATCGAATCGAAAACAAAGCTTGCAGAGAGCGTTGTCACCTCCACCACCTCCGCCACCTGCGCCCGCGCCTCCACCTGGTAAGCACGATAAATCTTAAAACAAAATATTAATACAGACAATGCTGAAGCAAATGTATTTAAATTAATGAATTACAAAAACTATCGAAACGCTTCTACTTCATCTTTGGAAATACAAATATGAACTAAAAACTTTAATCGCGGAGACACTAAGGACTTTATTTTACTGACACTGCTTTTCCATTACGCAAATATTTATCGCAGATTTTATCAATAAATTAAATAAATCTTAATCTTATATTTTCCTAAAGTACATATTTGAATGTTTTTCAAAATATTTTACCATTCTACTCACATATAATGTTTACTATCTCATGTTGCCTTGTTCTTATAATTGTATCACTAAACTCATCATCAATTTCAGCAATACCACCACCGTTACCACCAGCACCTCCCGCTCCCCCCGCCCCACCGATCCCACGTGGAGCTCCCCCTCCACCCCCTCCTGCAGCCCTTTCTCCCCCTCCCCCACCAGCACTGAACATCAAGTTACCACAGCAGGAGACACCACTGCCGAAGACGAAGATGAAGACGATCAATTGGAATAAGATACCTAATAATAAAGTAAGTGGAACTTAACTATTTTCAATTATTTGTAGGACATCTGAATGACTTGTAAAGTGAATAAAAAAATGCCAAAGGTTATCTAGTTTTAAACACTACTTGCGATTTAAAATAAAGATCATTCCTAGATATCTAATAAAATTTCTCAAAACAAAGTAAATGTTTATATATTTTTCACGTCATTTACTTTTCAGATCATTGGCCAGAATAATATTTGGTCGATCGTAGCGTCAAGTCACAAACATTCACCAAAGACAGAGCTAGATTGGAGCGAAATAGAAGGATTATTCTGTCAACAGGTAATACTTTAGAATATCATCTATTTTGTCTATCTATTTTTAGAAGGACAAATTACCTCTAGCTTTTTGATGTCCGGATATAAATGTTATGTCTTAATATGTATGTATGTATGAGCATCAATCATTCAACAATTTTACATACATCGCCAACGCCATACTCCATTCTACTATTCTTTAAATTCTTATTCATCGCCAAGTAACAATTCTCATCTTCTTCTATATATAAGTAAGCTTAAGCTAGGGATTTAGGCTACAAGTATTTATATATAATCATTTAATTACATGACTGCTGCACGTATTTAAATCTGATGATGTAAATTATATAACTCAAGGTACAGCCTCCAGGATCAGCAGGATCATCACCACGTCTCGGCAGGAGTCCCATCTGCGACAGTTCCGGGGAGAGGAAGCCGAGAAAAGAACCTTCTGAAATCACACTCCTGGATGGAAAGCGTAGCTTAAACGTCAACATTTTCCTGAAGCAGTTTAGAAGGTATCATCGTTGTTTAAATTATAAGAATATTTTTGGTGACGGAGCTATATATAGGCTGATGTCAAAATGTTTTGTAATAAACTACCAGTAACAAATCGATGAAATTTTTCCATGTATCGATGTTTACTATTGTATATTTTCACATTACCCGATCTAAATGATAATTTGGTTATTTCTTTTATTTTCAGTTCCAATGAAGATATCATACAATTAATTCGAGAAGGGTCTCACGATGATATCGGTACAGAAAAATTGCGCGGTCTTCTCAAAATTCTACCCGAAATCGATGAGTGTGAGATGCTAAAAGCTTTTACTGGTGACGTCACCAAATTAGGCAATGCTGAGAAATTCCTTCTACAACTCATCCAATTGCCCAAGTAAGTAATTTGACTAAATGTTTTGAGATGTCTGGTCAACTTAGAAGAATAGTCTTTCAACCTTCTTTTCTTCTTTCTTTAGTTTTAGATAAATAAAGTATTTTGATTGATTTGACAAACCTTAGAGATTGTGTTAGTTTTATAAAATAAATTAATTTGCTAACGTTTACAAAATATTTATCTCAATTACAGTTACAAATTACGAATCGAGTGCATGCTTCTAAAAGAGGAATGGTCATCTACTGCTGGATATTTGGAAAGTGCGATCAACGCTATACTGGTGGCTGGAGATGACCTTATGTCTTCTAGAGCTATACAGGTAAGACAGACATTTTGACTGATTTATCTTATACTTAATGATAATGTATCATTCAGCAAGAGATATCCAATTGCAATATTGGTTATTTATGATACATATCGTCATATAGAACTCGTAAAGTTAGTACTTTTTCATCATTCACAAAAATGAATTGTTTCTAAAAAGATTATTTCTTTATGTTTTTACAGGAAGTGTTGTACATAGCTTTAATAGCTGGTAACTTCCTGAATGCTGGGGGATACGCGGGAGGAGCAGCAGGGGTCAAATTATCATCATTACAGAAGTTGTCGGACATTCGTGCTAACAAACCCGGCATGAATCTGATGCATTATGTCGCTCTGGTAAGAAAACTGTATTATTATGACATTTATAAGGTCAATAATAATCAGCTAAATTTGAATATTCTTTCGAATTGGGACTGTCTATCAGACTGTATTTTAAAAGCGCTTGACTCTTAATAAACAATTAATGTATTACAAAGCTGAATTAGGTATAATAATTTTAAGTAGGTAATAAAAATTATGTTATACATGATTTTTTACTCAAAAACAATTTTCCCAGCAAGCGGAACGTAAAAACAAAGAGTTGGTACACTTCGCTGACGACATACGAGTATTAGAAGAAGCATCGAAAGCAAGTGTTGAGCAGCTTCATAACGAGATCAACACTCTAGCTCAGAGGATCAGCAATCTCAAGAGAGACATACAGTCCACTCATCAGGATATTAAGGATCAGATGGGAGACTTCTTGCAGGTAAAGTGGCAAATGTCTTGTGATAATTAATTCTGTACATTTAGATGTTGATTGAAAGTAAATTAAGCTTAAAATTCGCGGAAAAAACATTGACATCATCTTGATATCTCTGAAAACGTAACACCTAGAGAATTGATAATTTGCAGTAAAATTATTCTGCCGAATAAAATCCACAGATCCGCGAAGAAGTCCAAATATGTAGAAAAAACCTAAATATGTTTTACACATCGTATTTTTTACATTAGAAATCGTAGTTAAATTAATTTTATAATTTGATATTTGGTTTGAAATATTCATAAAATAAAAATTAAATAGATCAGAGGTTACTTATAAGCAAGGCTATTTATTTCAAAATGATTAATTTCAACAGGTTGCTGAAAGAGAAGTATCAGCTCTAAACAAAGACATGGAAGAAGTTGAGAGCATGAGGAAGCAACTAGCAGAGTTCTTCTGTGAAGATCCCGTCTCCTTCAAACTGG
Organism: Junonia grisea; assembly: GCA_018235645.1. Taxonomy (NCBI): domain Eukaryota; kingdom Metazoa; phylum Arthropoda; class Insecta; order Lepidoptera; family Nymphalidae; genus Junonia; species Junonia grisea. The sequence continues at coordinate 9,853 of DVXP01003588.1, forward strand.
AGGAATGCTTCAAGGTAACGTACATATTAACATTTCTATGAATTTAGAAATAATTGTTTAGTAATAATAGAGTTACAAATTACATCAGCGTGGTATGGCGCAAGAAATTATCTTGTTTTCCATAAATAGCATGTCTTAAATAAGTATTCATTATGCGTCAATACTAACTTTGTATCTACGCGTATAATCTCGATGTATAGCTAGAGTATTTATTGTAATTCTAAAACAACCTCATTCTTAGTCAGGTAGGATTTTGAATTATCTTATTATTTTTATTACATACTTACTAACACTAATTAAAATACATAAACAATTGTGCCAATACGCTAAATGTGCACGTAAGAAATACAAAACTTCTTTAAAAATATATGTTTTTTCTTTCTGTCTATATCATAACCTTTCTTTTCTCGAATCTCATGTGTCGTCTTTCTAAAAGTCACTTAAGGGGTCGTTCAAGTATTACGTAACGCAATTTTTGAAGATTTTAGACCCCCTCCCCCACATGTTACGTAACATTTTACCAAAATTTTTACGTGAAAATGGTCACTAATTGGTAAATAATTTTCGAGACCATTTTCATCTAAAAATCACAATTATCGTCGTTATGTAACGAGTTGTTGTTATACCCCCTCCCGGCCCCATAAGACACCGTAACGTTTTACAAGACCCTCCCCTCCCCCCAAACTGCGTTACGTAATACCCTAACCTATGGAATCGTTATCTAAAAAGATTCTCTTTAAAAAATCTTAAATCTGCCATACTTCCTTCAGATCTTCGTGACATTCTGCACCAAGTTCCGTTCAGCGGTGAGTGATAATGAGAGGAGGAAGGCTCATGAAGAACAGGCGGCTGCGAGACGTCGGGCGCGCGACCAGGCTGCTATTAACGTGGCTAAAGCTAGGACAGGTAAGATCATAGCTAATTTTACAGTGGAATAAGTTTACTTAGAAATACATTGAAAGTAATTTTTGATAGGCTTTTAATAGAGTGTATCATAAATATCTAGAGTGAATTTTCAAATATAAATCGATTACATATCGATTGCCGTTTAAATATACATGTATATAAAATAAGAAACAGTAATGAATATGTTCAACTGTACATGTATCTTCTTAAGTTAATGGGATATCACAAGGATACATTTTAGATCCATAACATTATTTCTATCAAAATCATAGGACTTTCCTAATTTCATTTATTATAGATTTGAATAATTTTGTTTATGACGGATATTTTATTTTCAATAGCTGCAGGAGGAAGTAGTGTATGCAGTACACCAGTATCAGAGTGTGAATCTCTAATGGAATCC
>DVXP01003589.1:0-11161 GCA_018235645.1 Junonia grisea
GAAACAACATTTTTAATGAAAAAGTGGCTGAATTTTTCGCTGCCAATAACTAGTGTTGTTTTCAGTGTCACGAACATTGTTTCTTAAGTAATAAGTTACTGTTTTCTTAAATATATTTCAAAATTGTTTATTTTTGAATTAAAAATATATACGTAACTCACAGAAAACCGGCGTAAAATGACGTTTGCGTCGTGTTTCGCCACGTGAGTGAGGGTACCGGACGCCCAATTCCCCATTAATTCACAATACCATCAGGTGATCTGTCAGTTCGTTTGCCGCCCTATGCCATAAAAAAACGTAAAATTTTAAATATTACCTTATGTTTTAAAATACTTTAGGTATCTAACGAAACCGCTATTCTTCTATAATTTAAACAATTGCTGTCCAGTAATATAATATCAATTATATTTAAAGAAAATCTTTATTTAATAATTGAATGTATTATATTTAATCTCTACATTCATGGCATTATTATTTACAATACATCCACTTAAAAATCTTCATTTTGATTTAAGTTAAGAATTTTCTTGAAAATAAATTGAATGTCTCAATCAGTTAACCTCATGAGGTCTTATAAACAGTGCCAATAACCAGAAAAGTCGTCAGTCGTAAAGATAACGCGGCCATCTGACGGCTTAGAGTTAGGAGATCTTCACACTAAATACGATTCGGTTGAGGACAAAACGTTTATGATGTTGCATTTTTTAAGATATTTTAATAAAGTAAAGTAAGTACTAAAGATATTTTATTAATGGGCAACTTATAAACTTGTTTTGCAAAATTTTATGTACGTTGTTTCTTTGAACGAAGCTAACTCTTGTGTGTTTTATAACGAGAAATTTTCAACATATCTTTAATGGGTAATCCATTGCGGCTTCACATTAGACAAAGGCCATAAAAAGGTCGCATACATTTAAAAGTTCACATACATACATATCTTAAAATATAGATTATGTTAACTTGGCATAATGTAGCACTACAATCTTAATTTTTTTTTAAATCGGTCCAAGGCCCTTATTCTCTATGCCAAATCAAAACGTATTGACATTGGGAAAATGAAATGTCACATTACGTGGCGCGTTCCATGCTGTCAAATAAGTGATTAAGAATTTAGTAAAAAATAAACCGGTAACCTTTTTTTGAAAGATTGTTAATAGAAACCATCTCCAAAAAGACAAGAATATCATTATCTATGCTATTCCTTACGTTTTCAAGAGGTGTGCTTACAAAATACCGTTTTTAGAAGACGTAACGTGGTAAGATTGTTTGACAAGCACGATATGGTAGGAATGCGTCTACAAAGAAAGATAGTTTAAATAAAACTTCAAACATTATTGTTTCATTTTTAATCTGTCCTCAATAGAAATAAAATGTCCGGATACTGGTTTGAGCAGGACGTCTAGTTTTAACACCATGTTACTATCATCTGCATGCAGTTTATACCGACGGAGTAAATGACCCAGTTGAGTCTTCATCGACATCATGGCATAGGTTTTGCCTGAAACATGAAATTACATATACACATACAGATATGCTTTCCTATACACCAGTTGAAACAGATACAGAACAAAATAGGAAAAAAATCAATGTACAAAAGGCGGTCTTATCGCTCAAACAGCGATCTCTTCTAGACATCCTTCGCGTTTAGAGGATAAGAGAAATTAGTCAAATATAAAAACGATCTGTGAATAGGCTGTTGAACTAACATTTCATCTCCTGTTAAAGATGAATAAACGATTTCAGTCATTGTTAGATTGAAGTTTCATTATGGTAGAACTTAAGTGTAGATATTTATAGGTCGTATATGGACTAGCTCGACCAGCACTGCGCCACACCTACAGGAAATCAGCATGAAATTTTAAGATTTGCAGAATTGATATGTTCTATTATTAAATTTTCTGGTCTAAATCATTTCAACATTTTACACGAAACATACGTATGTCAATGATAAGTAGTTTATCTATTAGTTCATTATTATAGTATTTGGATACCTTATCCAATTATGTTTGTCTGAACGTGTTGAAAATGTTTTCGTTTCATAGAAATAAAACTCTTACTGAAATTAAGGTTGTAGCAAATAATATTTAGGATACCTATACAATTTCTTTTTCCAACACTGAAACCACCGAAAATGTTGGCATTTTTAGGCATCGTAGCTGGATCCAACCATCTCTCTGGTTTGAACTCCTCGACATCGGGTCCCCAGACAGGATTCCTGTGCAGGCCGTAGAACAGTATAAGACAGTTATGTCCTGGTCTGAGAGTGTAGTTCTCTAGAAAAAGGTATGAAATTTTACTTCAATACAGTACTAAATTCATAAGCAAAAATAGTTATGCTTTGCCTTGGAAATTTTTTTAAAGAAAAAAATTTTTACCTTCAAATTAGGGCGATTTTAATAATAAGATAGCGACATATACATGAAATATAAGTGCCTTAAATTAGTTTATCATTTCAATTAATTGATACAAAATATTCTGAGTCTTTTCCAAAATACTTTTTGGCTATTGAAGAAGAGACCTGATTCTGTACGACAAGTTATAGTTCTTATGAGTTATTTGCATTATGGCCCTTGATATGATACACAGAATCAAGGCCCAGGAATATTTTACTTACTGAGCTTAACTTCCCGGTCGATATATCTACCAACGAAGGGCGCCATCACATAATATCTCATGGTTTCTTTAAGAACTGCCTCTAAATACACAAGACGCGATAAATCTTGTTTTTCTACTACATCTCTATCTCCTAATACTTCTTGTAATCTGCAAATATTTAATAAAAGTTTAATAATAAAATCTCTAATATATAATATGCATATACGATCCTGCACGGTTTCATCTTCGTCATATCGTGAAAAAGTTGTTTTATTCTCTATATTTTTTTTTGTAATACCTACATCTTTTAAAACGCAAAATTTTAAAATACATTATTAAATTCAATTCAATTCTTAGAACACAAAAAACAGTTAAGTCGTTCTTAAAATTTCAGCTTAGTTTTATGTATTATTCATAAAATAATGGATAGTAATAATAACAATACCAACTCTTTATAAATCCGTTCCTGAACATGTGGATAGGACCCTATCAGCAATAAAGTAAAAACAATCACGTTCGCTGAAGTATCGTGACCCGCCATCAGAATAGTGTTAATTTCGTTTTTTATTTCATTATCTGTAAGCGTTTCTTTGTCGTAGTCCAGCATCAGGTCCATAAACACTTTAACCTTGGGATCTGTTGGGTATAGACAGACATAATTAGTTTTATTATCTCTGTTATTATCTCTGGGAGTTTCTCATATGATGATCGTCGTAGCTGGTTATTTCAGCTAATTAGGGTTCCGTAGTTATAACGGAACCCTTATAGTTTCGCCATGTCTGTCTGTCTGCCTGTCTGTGTGTCTGTCTGTCTGTCTGTATGTCTGTTCGTCCGTGGCTTTGCTCCGAGGTCCTTAATACTAGAAAGCTGGAATTCGGCATGAGTATACATATGAATCACGCCGAGAAAGTCGTATCATAAAATCTTGAAAAACTTTTTTTGTTGGGGTGTCTCCCCTATATGTAAAGTGAGACCAAAAATTTTTTTCTCATTTTTTCCATAGTTTGGGGTATCCTTGGATAGGTCTTTTAAAAATATTATAGGTGTGGGAAGATCATTTTTCCGAACGAATAACAGTTTCCGAAATATTAAGCTTCAAAGTGTCACATTTTTTTAGAGTCAAGTGACCTCCCCCCCCTCTACCCACTAAACTACTGCTTCTAAAAATGTGAAAAAATTCGGGGTAGTAGTAAATATAATGAATTTCAAAGGAAAATTGTCACGGCCATGTAGGCTTTTATAGTTATTGAGATATAGTCGAACAAAGTAAAAATATAATTTTGCCCGAATTTCAATAAAAAATTTTAAGGTATAAACATGTTATTTCTTAAAACATAATTAAATTGTAAAGATTAAATTAATAAATGTCCGTATATTATAAAGAAAACTACGGTACACTTAATGCGCGTGGCTCGACACGCACTTGGCTAATTATTTTAATATTAAATAGCTAAAGAATTAACCCAAATAAACGCTATTTAAATATATTGATATTATTTCTTACTTGTTTCCTTGTTTGTAACAGGAAGCTTATTCGATTTCCTTTCAGCCCTCTTCTTCTGTAACACCTTTAACATATATGTTTAAAATAAATGTTTTACAAGGTATAAGCACTATAAGATTTTAAATACTTAAGTAACTTACCCAATCACAAACATCGATCATAAACTTTGCGCAAGCATCTCGTTTTTTCTTAAGGTTACTAAAATTATGCACAAAATCAGAAAAAAGCCAGAATTTTTGGAATCTACTAATGCAATGATAAAGATATGATTCAAATGATTGTACATATTTCGCTGCTTGTTCCTCGGTTATAGAATCGTCCATTGCGGTTACTAGAACAAAAATAAAGTAAAATTATGAAAAGTACGTTCTTGTATATACATATTTTTATTATTTAAGGAATTTTAATTGTCAAGTGAAATAACAGATTGAACTTCGATTCGCAATTTCGAATAATTGTGAGATCGATATTTGACAGCATTTTTGCTACATTTCCAATTACCCACATAATAGCCAAAACAAACAACTTACAGCAAATTGTTTCCATAAAATTCTGTCGTACATAGTGCGAGTGATCAAATGGACCTTTTCCTTCCACTGCCTCTAACTGTTGTATAAGCCGTTTGCCCTGAGCGTTGAAAATGCTCATGAATCCATCAAGTATCAGCTGATTGAAGGCTGGGCTTATCAACTTACGATGTCTCTTCCAAATTGATACTAAAATTACAAATATTTGTGTAGCACTAGTGGTCTAAGATCCCGATATAAGACGACCTTCACAGAGATGTTTTTTTGATGAAACGCGTTTTATATTTAATTTTATATGTCAATAAATATTGCGTACTAAAAAAAATTTCTGTCCAGGATATGGTTAATTAAAATAAAGCATTTCAACGGTTTGATTATTACATAAATTCTATACCAATCGAAAGTATGAAGCCATCAGAAGATGCAGAAGTTAGGTTGCCTATTCTCTTCCAGTCACAACTCTACCTTACCTTACCTCTACCGGGAGCCTTATAGGAATTTTATAAAGCAACGTGTACATAATGAATAATCTTCATTTAATTAATCTTCATTCACTAGGTATTGCCAGTGGATACGCCCGCGTTGCACTATGATACAGTTTATTTTTCTGGGATAAACATATCCTAGTATTTAAGCTGGGCTTCGTATTTTACATTTACAAAATACAAAACAAACTCACTTATAGATTTGTGATATAAGTGAAGATGTTGTGATGCACAATTTGGACATTACCGAGGTAACTTATACAGAGCAATAAGTAAGTGAAGCCGCGGAGAAAAGCTATATGTATATTTTCAAAACTATAGTTTACATGCTTTTGGTGTATGTTGGTAAAGATATGTTAAAATAAATAAAATTAATCTGGACGCATCTGTTGATGTTGAATTTAGATGTCTACTATTTGTGAACATATTACTGGTGTCTATTATTTGTGAATATATCTCAAATGTACCAGCCGATGTATTTATAAACGGAGAAAAGATAGAACCGATGAAATCGACAGTATTTGAAGAATTAGAGAAGTAATAGGGTTAGTTCTGCAGTTTTCCCAATAAAAATATAAGGAAATTAACAGTACGCTTAGTTTATTTTACCTTTTTTTATAGTATAATGTCATACGGCATACTACTATGGGGAAAAGCTGCCGATATGAATACAATCTTAGTCCTACAGAAAAGAGCAATCCGCGCAGTTTCTGGTCTTGGTTGTAATTAATATTTAAGATAAAAATTCAGATTGTTACTATTTGTGAACATATTACTGGTGTCTATTATTTGTGAACATATCTCAATTGTGAGTGAATAAAAATGTTCATGAGTAAAAAGTTACTTGCCTGGCGAGAAGAGCAATCCTTCGCCTAGAAGTTCTTTTGTAAACGCATAGCTGAATTGGTCTTTTTCCAAACAGGCGTTCGATAAAGTGTATATATCATCTGGGTCAGTTAACACTGTAAAAACGTCATAGTTATCGTATTATGGTAAATTATACCTTTAACGTAAATAGATAAAAAACTTACGGTAAAATTTGTATGGCCCAGCGTAAAAGTAAGATACATGCCCCAAATCCATGCATTGGTAGCTCATGTTTCTGATTTGTTTCCAGAATACTAAAAAAAGAACACAAAAAGTTATAGCAGTAAGATTTTTTTTTTTAAACAGAAATGGGCAAAGGAGGAGGCGGGACAACAGCGCCACAAATGTGTCGCACATAAAAAAAAGAAAATTCGAGAAGGTAGGAAGTAAACGGTATTCTTTATTCACATATTATTTTATAACAATCACTTAATTAATTTTTGCAATCTACTTCTGGAGGCGAGATACAATAAATACTTACATAATAGCAAGGTAGTAGCAAATAAATTTAGGAGTACCTACCAGATTAGAATCATAGGGCATATGGGCAATTGGTTATGTAATGAGAGTAAATGATATTATGAAACAAGAACAATGCAAAATATGAATGTGAAGGTGTATGTTAATAGAGGCAGAAAAAGGGATGGATGGATTCCATTTTTCGTTAAGGTGTTATGAAAGATCGAAGTGACAGTTAAAATAACGGCTGAGATGACGATGATGAAAAATCGAAGTAAAGTGAAAATTGGACAGGAAAAAAAGAAGACGGAAGTCTTCAAAACAGATTCAGTAATCGTTACTTTAATATTTACAAAAAATGAAATAAGAAATAAATTAACTATTATGTATATTTACCCTCTGTATTCCCTATGAAATGATGTAGATGTCCTATAAACGGTAAAGCGCCTGGCAGCATTGGCGGCTCCCCTGGCAGACGTCTTGTATACCAAAGCCAGTAAGCCAAACATGCCGCGAAAAGTATTAACAGGCTCAACATTACGTAACCTACAAAATAATATTAATATATTTAATAAATATATTTCATACAGACAGACGGACAACGACATAAGGTTCTTAGTTGAGTAACTAGTAATAACAGCCTGATAATGTCCCACTGCTAAGACATTAACAGGCTCCTTCTCCTGATAAGGAGAAAAATTCGCAACTTAATCCACCACGATGCTGATTCTACTCGTAATTAAAATTTAAATAAGCGATTTCGTGTATCAGTATATAGATAAAAAAAATGTAAACTGACGATTCAAAAGAGCTCCCAAAGCCAACTTGAATAAAGAATATTTTGAGTTTGAGTTTGAGTATTTTGTATTTTAATAATAACGATTCAATTGTAAAAATAATAATCATTATAAGATCAAACGCAAAATATTATTATAAACTGCGACAGTAATAAAAATACTACTTACATAAATAATAATATATTCAGGTAATCAATAAAATGCTATACAGTACTTGACCCCAGCTAATGTAAAATAAGGGTTACGGACATTATGCATTTTTATTGTAGAGTATAATTAGTTGTTTAAATAAATTTTGCATGAATTGGTTTATATTATTGGACATTTCAATCCTGAACAGAGTATTTGTGAAGGGAAAGAAAAGAAGTTTGAGACATTATAATTACCAAAAAAGTGGACATGTTATACCTACTGATATAGGGTACCATAAATATCTGTTCTACATAATTAATACTTAAATATAAATAAGTGATTTTGTGCCGGTTTTGGCTTGGGAGGAGTCACACAATGGCCTTGACATCTTCTGTGACTTGTCTTAGACTTTTGACTGTGTTCAACATACAACTTTGGTCAGCAGCAGCTACGCCACTATAGTATCAAAGGGACTTCACTCAACCTTTGGAAGTCATATTTGAGTCATAGCATTCAAAGGGCTAACGTAAATGGCAAGAAATCTCCTGGTGCTATGCTTAGTATGGGGGTCTCTCAAGGTTCTATTTTTGGGCCATTTCTTTTCTTAATTTATATAAATTATCTGTCCTATGTCGTAGAAAAAAAAACTAAAATTGTATCGTTTGCTGATGACACTTCACTGTTTTTTAAAGTGTAAGTTTCGTTTCACTCTAAAAATCAGTGAAGTGTCATCAGCAAACGATACAATTTTAGTTTTCAATTTATGACGAAGTAAACAATGCTCTCTCTGGTTTAGTGTTCATATGTAAAATTTACAACACCTCGATACCACATGTTAGAAATGTACCAGCCGATGTATTTATAAACGGAGAAAAGATAGAACCGATGAAATCGACAGTATTTGAAGAATTAGAGAAGTTGGCGAATAGGGTTAGTTCTGCAGTTTTCCCAATAAAAATATAAGGAAATTAACAGACACTGAAACAGAACGCTTAGTTCATTTTAGCTTTTTTTATAGTGTCATACGGCATACTACTATGGGGAAATGCTGTCGATATTAATACAATCTTAGTCCTACAGAAAAGAGATATCCGCACAGTTTATGGTCTTGGTTGTAATGAATATTTAAGATAAAAATTCAAATTCAAATTGGTCAAAAAATTAATATATTGACTGTTACTTCTAATTTATTTTTGAAAACGTGATGTAAGTATGTACATAAAATATCGATAACATTGTAAAAATTGTGGTAAACATAAAATTAATACGAGAAACAAGAACAAACACGCTATACCAGCTATTCGTTTAAGTCGAGTTATTTATTTTTTTGTTGGAGTCTGTATACGATTTTACAACAGGATCCCGGAAAACGTTCAAAATTTAAATTCAATAGTTAAATTAAAACAATGTAAAGTAACGTTTGTGTTAGAGGCTATTACGATATTCAATATTTTATTTATGGTAGGGGAGCTCGGTATGCTAAAATTGTAGTGACTAGAACGTCGTGAGGATCTATTGTATTTTGAAGATTAGATGCTGAAAAGAAAAAATGTTTATATGATGTTTTACATTTCACTGGTGGGGGGAGCTTGTACAGGGTTTCGAAAATGCAAAAGAAACGAAATATCACACGGAAATACTCGAGCGCATCAGATATTGACAAAGGATGTTAAGTGAACCCTCTTTTAACTCCTACTCAAAGTACTGACGATTTGAATGCAATAATAAGTCATGGCTGATGTTTGAAATAGCAAAAAATAATCGTCGCTTTGAGATACCTTAAAGTACAACAGCGCGTCAGATTTCGATTCAAAGGATTCATCTTGATGTCTTTGTCGTCCTGGTCCTTAACCTGACAATTATATGGAGGAATTTCCTTAATAGAACAGCTTAAAGCAAACCCCCCCAATATTAAGTTTTCATATTATGGTATTATAGGGTGCAAGGGTAGTATGTAGTGCATAGGGTATTATGGTACATTATAGGGTGCAAGGCTTCTCCCCATATGATTTTCTGACGCGCTCGAGTAATTGCAAAAATCCCCTCTTGGGCGCCCCTACTATTATCATAATACACCATGGGACTAAGGCGCTCGCCTTCAGTCTATCTCAATATTTGATGAATATTTGTAACCAATCCTGACATTTTGAAAAAAAAAACCGAACAGAAAACAGTAGTCATGCTGAGATTCTTTCAATGTTTCTCCTCAGGCCTGAGGTTTAACTTTCGGAAACCGTAGTAGATTATCTGGACTTTCAAAAATTAAATATTAATTCCAACTTATAATATATAAATTCCAACAAGATAATATATAAATATAAAAAATCTATTTTTTTAATCTTACCTTTATTTTTTTATAGTTTGCACTTCCTTCGATCGATGTTTAATACATACTGTAATATGAACGCAATCAAGTGTACCTTTCATTATGCTTTCATGAAATAAAATCGCATAAAAAATTAATATTAATTATTTTAATGAATGCGAGTGTAATGAGTAGGTCATTGTTGTTAATTTATATTACGACTTCCTGTGTGTAAAGTTATTTAAAAAAATAAAAGTCCAACAGCTTATAAAAACAAGTAAATAGTTCAGAAATGTAGAATGTAACATTAATTACTATAATATAAATAAAACAAATAAAGATTTTATTATAGCCCTAGCATTTTCTTGGATTTTACCAGATTTTCCTGGATTTCTCGTTAGTTCACTGACTTTTACACAGAACCATCTGTCTTCCTCAACATCAAGGGCAAGCCAGTAGCCGTTTAGATTAGATATTATTTACCTACTAAAATGATTATTATCAGATGATTGTAATAAGTTGACAACCGATCTGGTGTAGTGGTACTGAATGATCCACTGACGCCGGCGCACGATGGGATCATATAAAGAAATGCTCATAACTCGATTTCCAAAATAAGGGAAATTAAAATAATTAATTTTAATTAATTTATCTTTATTAAATAAATATACAATATACAGACAAATCACACAGATTGAGCTAGCCCCAAAGTAAGTTCGAGACTTGTGTTATGGGATACTAAGTCAACGATACTATATTTATAATACATATGTAGATACACATCCAAGACCCAGGCCAATCAGGACAAGATCGTTTTCCATCATGACCTGGCCGGGGATCGAACCCGGGGCCTCCACGTTGCAGGCAGGCGTGTTGACCTATATAGTGTGTTGACATATACGATTACACTCTCCTTACATACAAGAAATTTTGGTAAATTATTCCAGTTAATATTTAGGACGCTTCATACATCATGCACGGTTTATTACACGCACCGAGTAGGAAGCTAAAGTATTATGATAATACGATTTGTAAGCGGCTCGCGGGCCACATCGTCAAGCATGTTGACTGACTACTTAACTCGGTATGGTAATAACTCATTTTTATGCCCGACTAAGGAGCTATACTTGTGACCCGTCTCTGCTCTGTGAGATTACGACTTTCATGGCGTTCACAGCTGCTTGAATACTTTCACGTTTTCTCTAAGCCAATAAATTTATATGGACATGTAATATATTATTATATTAATATGAAAGTATGCCGTTTGTGTCTATTAATACTGATGTAGTGTAGTTTCGTAATTGGGTGTTTTAATCGGTGAGTGTCGATTAGGTTTGACGTTATGTTGTTACTTCAAAAGGAAAGTTTTTTTGGGATATTGGCTTGCTTTAAATACATTTTATTTAAATAAAAATATGAGTTGATACCGGAGTACCGTACCGGAGGCCCAATTCCCCACCCCTTTCCTATTAATTCCCCATCCATACCCC
>DVXP01003590.1:0-11161 GCA_018235645.1 Junonia grisea
CGTATAAACGTAGACGTTACCGAAATACTTGATTATAGACTAGACGCGCAATTTGTCGACTCGGCGTAATTTGGGCGGGAAATTGATTTTTTATACCATTAAAGGGGAGGGGAACGGGGGTGGGGGGTCAAAGTTATCGGATTTTCGCGCCTCCAGCCGTGAGCTCGACGCAATCAGTGCGAAGGTTAACAGCTTTATTTCACTATCGCTGGAATAATTATCTGTCAAGACAACAATATGGCGGCTGTCAAATGTCACAGATTATAAATTGTTGCGGTGTTTATGATAGGCTTTACGTTTTGGAAATTTTGTATTTTAGTATATTGTTTTAAATAATTCACTTGTTTAATTTTGTTATTTAAGTAGATATATTGTTAATTTACGTAATGGTATGATTATATAAAATAGTAACAGCTATTAACAGTAACAGAAAGAAATGTAGGAGAGAAGATAAATAAAGTTAAAGTGAAATTGGAGCTATATTTTTAGAGTCCCAGATTGGACTTGAAAGCTTAATTTTATTTAGTATCGTATTTTTGTATTCCCGATAATTTATTATTATTGCTCTGTTTGCTGTTTACGTAAATGGGCAATACGACTATTTTTTTATCTAATATTTTATACTGCGTAGTAGACAAGGTTCGTTAGAAAGAATGATCATTAAAACTATCCTTGTTAGAACGAAGAAAATAAAATATAAAACGATGAGAAATAAAAATATAATTAAGGAACGTCCCTTTGGCGACGTCTTTAATTGTCCTACGCAAAGTCGTCTACGACGTCGATCGAACACGGAAGCGTCGGCTCCTACCTAGGTATATTGCAATGCTCTTACGAATTTGATGCACACTAACGCGAGTTCATCAAAACAAAACGCACACAGCGGTCACGCGTCTGCCGAAATACACACACACGCACACATGGAAACACCACTTCGGACATTGAGCTAGTGTGCGTGAATGAGAGAGAGAGTGTGACGAAATTTCACTTTCCGTTTTGGCAACGTCGCGTGGCGCGCCTCCCCGTTCATCGACATTTGAGGGTGGCTAGTTCGTTCCGAAACCGTTTTCATTTTTAATGTTGTCATCTAACTTCTAAATGTTTTAAGACGGAAGGTAATTCGAGAAAAATATTCTAAGTCCTTATAACGAACGCAACGCAACGCATTGAAGCAACTATGGTCCTACAATTTTGTACGAGCTTTTTGGTAGATTATTTGTATTAGATTATCGATAAGCGAAATGTCTACTACAACTTTAGAACAATACTCCATATTATTATATCTATGTTAAAAAAATAAAAATAAGAATAAAATTAATACAATAGATATAGTAAACTAACGGTACAGTGTGTGAGTTTCGAATACGCACCCACTTCAAAGCTCAGACGATTCTCGGAAGTGTCATCCTTGAATGCGTGAAAAGTACAAAGGGATATCGCCGTCTCGTTTTCACGACTATCGACTTAAAGGGACGCGAGTCGAATACTTTTCGTTTGGAAGTTTTATAATTCCGCACGCGAAATTTTAAATTGAAAGTAATATCTTTTTGTACGCGATTTCATCTATTGTTGAAGGGAGCATGTAAAGATTTTGAATTTGATTTTGTTTGTTTATTATTTTTTAGTGGAATGTCAGAACTTTTTAAAAAATTTTGTCACATTATTTTTAATCGTTTTCCGAGTTGTGGTTTCCAAATTTTTTTATCTGTTACTAAAACAATATAAATAGGTATTACTTTTGTTAATTACTATTTACATTAAATAGTTAGCTTAAATATGAATTTTATCTTTACTTTTTTGACAGAGTTATGATAGAATTAAAAATAATATAATATAGGATTAATAACATTAATAAGAAAATATAAACGGTTTTAGAGAAAAGAAAAAGAAGCTACTGGGTTACCAAAATTAATGTATAATACATATGATTTGAAGGTAACTAAATTTAACGTAGAGTTTTTTGTTATATGACAACACCATAATAAAATTATAGGTTTTTTTTTTAATCCTGAACGTCTGTTATTTCCTTAGTTAAAACTACGCGGTATTTCAAACCATGATTAATAAATAATAATTAATCTACGCAGTTACTATTTATGAGAAAGAAATGTCGTAGGATTCATACATTTGTTTATCTTTTATGAGTTTAAACTATACTTTATTCAGCAATATTAATAGGTATATCATAAACGTTTTTAATTAACACTTTATTGTTATTAATAATTAATAATTTACTATCCGCGTCCTAACATTTTTTTTTCAATTAATATAACAGACTAATTATTTATTTCTAAAAACAAGTAGAGTCAATGTAGAGAGTTCCCATTATTTTATATAGACGTAGAAACTTGCACACAAAAAAATTGTACACATTTTCAGATTACATGCCCTAATTATTTCCTATTAGAAACGTCACAATTATATAATTTATAAATAATTTTCAATAAATGTGACGTCATAGATACAAATAAGTAATCTGTATCTATGACGTCACATTTCTGCGTAAGATCTAATCAAAATTTTGATAAATATTTCCCAGTAGACGTTGAAATAATTTATTTCGACGTGTTAACTTCTCGTAGCCTTGGGTTTATCTTAATGGATTCACCATAACAATAAGTTTGATATTATTCGATCGCTATTCGAACATCTTTGTTTTATGTGACAAGGTCGTTTTGGTTTATATACTTTCGATGTATCTTGGGTTTCTTGTTAATTTCTAGTTGTTTTTTTTTTGTTATTTTTTTGCTTTTAATCTTGTTCTTGGACAAAAAATAATCCTATTTAAGACGTAATTATTGAGCTATAGTTTTTAATATAGTCCTTTTGTTATACTTCTGTATTCGACATTTTAAAGTTAAATTGTTAATAAATAGTTTCTAAAATTAACAATTTCCTTTTTACTCATGTGCTTTAAATTTAACTCATCTAACCAAATATCATGAAATATCTTTATCTTAAGCAATTCTTTCACGAAAAATAAAACATTGTTTGAGAAAGATGAACTATATCATATTTGCATAGTTTCAATAATATTTTATCTACTTGTTATACATATATTCATGTACCTAAATAAAATGTCTAAAACCTAAAAAAAATATAGGACTTTCATTTTTTTACATTTCATTCACACCAAAATAAGGTATAACTACGACGCTGAAAAGGTACAAATTTCGAACCAAAACCATCCCCGATAAGCTAACAACCTAAACGTCCGTTTAGGTGTCTACTTCCTCTCCTTTATGTTCAATTGAAATACATTTTTTCACAAAGTCTGCACTGCACTCAATCGATTGGCCAAGGCAGGCTGCGCAGGAGTCGAGTTACTAGCGGATGCGGCCGCGGAAGTCGCCCGGACGCGCGCCATCTTGCGTTTAGTACTCGAGTTTTTGTTTTTATGTACACGAGCCTTATTATTAATATTTTTTCCTTAGGTAGTGCTTGAAAGGCTTTGAATATGTATGCGAAATGCCTATACGAATATTTTTTCTGTTTTAATTTGAATATAGTACTTAAAAATAGTCGAGCAGAAATTTTCTCATGAATTTTTTTCTTAAACGAAGACAATAACAGAAAGTAAGTCTGAATGTATTGTTATCTGTGAATCGATTCTTCTTTTCTTCCGAATAATAATATATTATGCGACATTGCTAATGCTTGCATCTGTCCAAACCTGACGTACGAAAATAAACTCTATTTCTATTACAGTAAGAGTCATTACTATTTAAATAATTGTTGACATTTGACAGTTAAGAGCATAATGTTGCTTGAAAAAATAAAGAACCAGGTAGCTATCTTTTGTTGAGATTCTTACGCAACGTAAGCTGTGATTCGCGATCGTGAAAAACACAATGGCTGATAAATTGTTCGCTAATTTAATAGCTGCAGCTGGTGCGATAGCTTTAGTGACTTTTTTAAGGATAAAAAAGGTTAAATATGTAAATACAAATAGATAACGCCAAAATCAATTAGTACGTAGGTCAAATCTAAATTGAATATGATTTTTTTTTATAAAAGTTGAAAATCGTATAATAAGGCGATCATTTGATATAGTATAAACAATATTTATTTATTTAGCACGTCACATCTGAGCTAGTAGGTTCTGGCTTGGGATAGAAAAATGACTATAAATTATTTGCTTCTTATATATTTCTTATAAATATCGTACGTAATAATATAACAATAACACTATTTCTTGACATCTGACCCATTCCGAGTACGCTGAAACGTTTTTGTGTTTTTAAAACTAGAATTGCCTTTCATTATTAATTTATTGTCAAATTTAATTTGCGATAGCGCATTATACTTTGCACAAACCATCACTACCCATTTAAATTCCACAACAGACTAAGCCTTACAATAAGCCTAAACGAATAGAGAATTTCGCGTAGCGCTAACATTGGGTAAATGCAACGCTTTTCCACCCCCACACGCGATGACTCATTCAACCTTTCCGAATCCATACCATTTGTCTGTAACTCATTCGTTTTCGGATTCGAAATTTTTCCTAGAATTATGACGTCATTGTGTTTTTCTGTTTGTTTCGATTGCTATGATTGAGGTTGAACGGTTTCGTATATCGTAGTTTTTATATTTTGATATTTAATATTTTACTATGTTATTGCTGTATACGTACCTAATAAGTTAACTAAATTATTTATTTAAAAATAATATTTTTAAAGGCATAAAACTATTGTGTAAACCATGTAAAATGATAAATGATTGATAACAAACATTTAAATATTTCAAGTCCTACAATATTTTGTTATATTTTGCGTTCTATACGAAAATTAAGTAAAGATAATAATACTTAATATTGTAATTATAAAACTGTCCCAAACAAATCAAAACCGAAAACTTTACAATGAATAAAACATAAGTACTTCAAAATAGGCTTGGAAATTAATTTTCTTTGAAGACATTTATGCAAAAATTTTCACGAGGTTTTATTCAGACCAAAAGTATGATGTACCTACTACACTGTACATCAAAATGGATATTTACACTCATATTCTCGGATAATATTATAATCAGATCATTGTCTATAGAACCAAAAGCTTTGACAAGATGCGGGTATATAGATTTCAACAACATCTTTAACAGATAAAAATGTAAAACCAAGTCGGCACCGCAAAAGTTATTCATATAAAAAATTATATATAGTATGTATTCCTTATGTAAAGGTTACTGGAAATATCGTTTAAATCATAACGAAAATAAATAATTAGGTCAATTACAAGTTGTAATAGTATAATTAAAATATTTTAATTTAACAATCTGTCGGCTTTCACCCTGTTCCTATTAAAGTAATCGTTACCTTATTGTTGAACGCCATCCAGCATTGTTGTTTCTGAAAATCTATGAAAATCTTACCTGAAACAAACGGAATTCAAAATTTAATCGGTAAACTTTAACGTCTAGATGTCTGCGTTTTAAAGTTCCTGACATTTTGTAGAGAATTTTAAGTCATTTTCGTGACATTTATAGCGTCTACGAAATATAATTTTCGATACCTATATCTAAACATAATTTTATAAAAGTCTTCTTTGAATATTTTTACGGCCTTCTTTCATCGATTTCAGTTTAAGCCGTAGCTTTCTTAACTTTCCCATATAATATGCCAACATCAAAATCAACTAAAATATTTCGTAAAAAAAAAATATAAATAAAATATGCGAGCACATTGTCCGTAAAAAGGCTCGTAGCAACTGATTTAACATTTTTAAGGCGGTTTAAGCATGTTATCGCGGATAAATGGAACAATACGATAAATCCATCGGCGGAGGCAGCTGACGTACGGACATATGGTGCCTACTTCCTACGGCAGCTGCGCGCGCGCACGACGAAAGGTTATGATGACTGACAACCAGAAAGGTCACCTGATCGATTTTCTTAGTTACCAATCATTTTTTAAAGCACTAATTAAGTTGTAAGATGTAATTCTTATGTAATACCGTGTTGTAAATATCGTTTTGTAAAGGTTAACGTTTTTGTATTTCGTGCCTGTAATAGAAAATGTGTTTACTCTTTTTTATTTACTTCTACATTTCTATGTTTACTAGAATTCGTTATTTCCTAATAATATGCAATCAGTGAGTTTGTTTTCATGAGAATGTAATAGTTTTTTTTTCTTTATTTTTTAAAGCATCAAATTTAACTTCCCTACTACGCAATTTTCCTTTTTTTAAATAAATTATAAACCTATATTGTCTACAGTGACTTACCAAGACAAATTCCCAACAAACTGCATCAGAACTATCGAAAGCATTGCATACGAGTAGATAATTTAAATAAAACCGGCCATAAATCATGATTTTAAACTTCAAAGGGATACCGTGTGGTGTTCAATGCTGTATGTCTGTCACATAACGAATAAAGACAGTTACTGGATAGTGATTGCATTAATTAATCGTCGTATCTACATCACATGTGACATATCGCATGATTTTTGAATTGCAGAACGTGTTAAAGTGTCGCAAATTAAAATGTGCACTTTTAACACTGCAAATGATATTTTTTTTATATTGTTGCAGTTTGTTTTTAAAATAAAATATGTTTATAAAGTAAGACTAAGAGTCAATAAATGTTTTCTGGTTTAAAGCCTCTTTTCTTCTTAAGTGGAAAGGATACACAATTTACTTATTACGATACTTAAAGACTAATGTCACACATGTAGCACACAGTGAAGTACTCGTATAGGAGTAAAGTTTACAAGTGTACCGATTTTCTCAGATTTTACTTCACTCGGGGCACACTCATGAATTTAAAATACTATAACTTCTTTACGTAAAACTCGTATCGCAATTTTTGGTTAAGGTCCACGTGCTCTTAGGCTATTTTAGATCTTCCGACACATTGCAATGTGTACCAAGAGGAGTAAGCTATTTACTGAATGAAGCGAGATCTAAGCTGAATGCAAATCCTAGCTAACCAATTAGTTTATTTGTTAAGATAATGCTAATTTCTTCTGGAGCTATCTGTCCTGTTTGAAAAATACATTCAGAATTGTAGAACCTTATTTTAGAGCTTAGTAATGTTAGGATATATGTACGCTGGTTCTAAGTCAAAAGGTACTCATAACTCTTCGTGAGTTACGTTAAAATAAAATTGCAAAAAAACTAAACATTTTAAATTGAATTTTAAAGGTAGCCATTAACTAATGAAAATTAAAAAAATATATAATTATATTAAATTTAGAAAAATGGGGTTGTTCATACAAAGTCTAAAATTCTAAAAGTCTAAAATTGTTCATACATAAAAATAAATTTTACGTTTTATAATGTCAAGCTGATATCAAAACAACATAAGGTTTGAAATTTCTATGGTCGACCATAGAAGTGTCTACCTGGATATGCCATAAAAAACGGGTCATCGAACTCGGTGCAACAGCTGCTCCAATTCAACATGGCGGCATTATGTCAAAAATTAATAAATGCAAGCCCGTTTGTTAGAAGTGAATAAAGATTTTATTCAACGCGTGTGGCGATGATATTATCATGAAATATGCATATTATATGCATGTTAAATTGTGTTTCGTGTTTTTAATATTTGCTTTTACGGTTACATTGCCTAATTATAAGTACGGAAACTTAAGGCTAAATAATAACCTCCATCTATACAATGTTAAATTGTACATTAACTTAAATTACTTAAGTATAACTTAATTAATATGTGAAAATTGTTACTAAAGTTATTAGTACTGTCCTGTGTATTAAAGTTTTTATAAAAAAATAATAACATTTTTCATATTTCAAGTTTATAATCTATTTCGTAGAGTATAAAGTAGAGCTTTGTACTTATTTAGAAAAAGAAAAGGTTAGGTAATAATATTAAAATTTTCGTAAAGGAACTCGCAAAACTTATTAAAAAGTTTTAAAGATATTTTAATATGCATTTTTACAATTACAGATAAACTAAGCTAAAAGGTATTCAAACATAGACAATTTGTTATTTTTACTTTCTAAAATTAGATTGTTTATAAGACAATCATGCATGTTTGTAATGTCATTTTTTATTCATCACACCAAAACGGTTCCAGCTTTCAATAATAATAGGACATAAAATAACACTAGTTGCATTGTTAGTTATAATTTATTGCAAGTTGATGACATACATGTCATAACTTCATAATAACAACAGCATATGGTGCCGCAAATGATATGCGTGTCTAACTAACTATTATATACAAGTTTTAATTATCTGTTTTAAGTTCCGATGAGAAAAATGCAATGTAGTAGGATGTCCAATATTATATACATAGTAATTTATTGTCTGTGGTTCTGCTTCACTGACTTTGGGGGTACAGTTTGTGAATAGTACTTAAAAAAATTGCGGAATTCGTTGTAAAATATGAAACGCAAAACAGATGATGAAAATGAATACTTTTATAGTCCATATCTATTATTATCTATACCTATTTTTATAATAGATTGGGAAGATTTGTATCGTATAAACTCAAAAATTGATTTTTAAAATTCTTCCCTCATTAGGAATTATATCTCTATATTGTCTCTCATAACCATAGACTATATTTTAATAACAAAGGTATGTTTTATAAACTTTGTTAAATCAGTGTGAAGCCGGTATCGATCACTCGTCTTAATACATACTCGTACATTTGAAACAGAATTCTCAAACAATTCGTATTACGAGGCTGTCACCAAATTCCCATGCCTTTTTAGGAGTGAAAAAAATTAAAAAAAAAACTATGGTATAAATCAAATAAAGGTGTCTCCGTATAGCGTTACAGTGTTTGAGCGAGGCGCGGCGGAAGCGTTCGGAACCGGAGCTCAATCATAAATTATACTTTACGGTTCCCGCCGGGATCCAGTTACGTGGGTTATTACGATTATCGCTTCTCAATTGTCATTAATTGGTGCGAACTTTGTATGTGTGATTTCCGAGTGAGTCTGAGAAGGCTAAATGATCTTGTCGTTGTCCTACTTGCTGGGAATGAGATTTAAATAAAAAGGAAGCATTTTGAAATAGTTCTTTTACGAATCTATATGTTTTATAACAATATTAAATAAATAAAATAAATAAATATATACTGACAAATCACACAGATTGAGCTAGCCCCAAAGTAAGTTCGAGACTTGTGTTATGCGAAACTAACTCAACGGTACTATATTTATAATAGATACGTATAGATACACAACCAAGACCCAGGCCAATCAGGAAAAGATCGTTTTCCATCATGACCTGGCCGGGGAACGAAGCCGAGGCCTCCACATCGCAGGCAAGCGTGTTGACCGCTGCGCCACGGAGGTCGTCAATATAATATTAATGATGAATAGATAATCGTTTTGTTAGACTGAATGTTAGTGCAAACAATTTTAGTCTTTATTTCCGGCACAGTTGGTGTACACACATTATATTTTGTAAAAATGTGTTATAAATGTAAATTATAAGTCCATTAATAAGTTCCTATGTTTACACCGAATCAAGTCCAAAAGCTTTTTCAAAGAGTCAATCAAGTGTTGCATTTGTCAATTTGTTTTGAGTATTAAATGTCTGTGGTTTTGTTCTACCTCGTATAAGCACCCAGATATATTACATTACAAAACATATCGTAAAATTACATATGAATAGAAATATATTCATCTCGATATTTACATCTCTAATTGAATATTAAATTCAAAACGTTGAAAATATTAACCGGGTGAGTAAAGTTATTACCTCTCGTTTAGTAATTAGCACTTCATCATCAGGTTTCATTAGAGTATTTTATTTACCTCAATTGCGTACTCTCCCTTACCCTACATCGCTGCATAAAAACTGCAATCACCTATCAGTTGCCTCACAATAACCGAGTTGGCAGACCCTAACCATCCTTATCTGACCCTCCGCGCCCTTCCACGACTTGGAAGATTGGATAAACGAGAGGCATCGCTGAGAAGATAGAGGGCTCAAGAGTCACTGGTGAATACTGAAAGGGTAGGAAGGCTTGAAGCCGGGAGGTCGTTAGCCTGGCTTTGATTGTTCGATGAGTACAGCAATGAGTCACTTGCGAACGTAAATAAACGGGAAAAATTTATAGCTACTAGAGATGTGTTTGAACACTTTCAGTCAAAGGAAAGTCAGTAACGAGAACGAGCTCTGACGATATTACCGATACAATGGCTGCCTGGATCGCTTCGCATTGTATTCGCGATTTTTATTGATGTCCAATCTCAAACGAAAAAACTGAAATGTAAAAAAATAATCAGATAAACGCTATGTTTACTAAGTTAGAAACTAATATGTTTTTAATTAAACGCATGTTTGTAAACAAGAACCTGCAGGGGCTTTTTATTTAAGAGGAAATAGTATATTCTTTGAAATGCGTGTACGAGCTGAAACATGAAAGGCTGTTCACGTAAGAATTGTATGTATTTGCTTTTCCCCGTTCTCCCCTCTGCCTATGTGCTCTTGTAAAGTAGGCAGTGCGTTCACTAGGTTATGCGTTCCCCCTCTACGCCTTCTAGCCAGCATATAAGCTTTGCTTAGTTTTACATAGTAAATAAACTATCTTAACCCTTTTGCTCTCATTACCTGGATCACCTAAGGCAATACTGTATGGATTACTTCTTATTGTCTTGTATTGTTTTCTTGTCAATGGGCAGAGATGAAGGCATCGATAATAACAATTGCTACATTTCTCAAGTACTCTTCCCTTATTTACGCACAAGAAATAATAAAAGGGGAAGAAAGAATGTGTACCTATAGGGGTTTATAATTTATCAACAACTGCTCGAATAACCAATACTACAATATTTACCCTATCTGTTATTAGTTATGTTGGTGTAAATCAAATGCTTACCAAAACAGTAATATTGCAAATAAAAAAACTACTAATTCTGAATGCAATCAAATCGCTCATCGTTTATTACTTGATTGCTGTTAATGAAATAGTAAAAGCCTGTAAAGGATATCAATGATGTTAAAAACTCAAATATACGTAGTATTAAAGTGGTGAACTTTAACGTACTATTACTTTTCGAATATACCAAAACATGCATCAATCAAATTACGGTAAAAAACTGATCAAGATACCGGTTAAGAAATCGTTGGCGGTAGTTGTAAATAATATTTCTTCCATACTTAAATAGACAAATGTCACCTCAGTCTACCCGTGACCACGAACGCTGTAAAGTGCTCGAAACGTCGGGATAATAAAAAT
>DVXP01003591.1:0-11160 GCA_018235645.1 Junonia grisea
TTTAAATTTATAGAATCAATTTTTTTTAATGTTTAAGAAATTATAATATTTCCATAACCATCTCGAGTTTAATCACTTATTGGGATACAAATAAAAAAAAAAAAAAATAAAATAAAAAAAAAACAATTTAATATTTAATTGAAATTGCACATAGAATTTTCCTTCACAATATATTTAATACTACAAGGTACAATACGGTAACAACATCACAATGTAATCATATTTGTATTATACATATTGATTTATTTTTGTTCTATGTTCTATTTATATACAAACTCATTCATATCACAAATTGTAGCACGCATGCATTCGTCAGTCAGTTATGGCACCGTTCATACACACTGGTACAAGTTGATGTATAGTGAAGTGTAAAGTATACGAAATTTTTTAATACCAATTATAAATCATAGACCACATTTTGGTCCACAAATGCCATGAACGGTCCATGGAAAATCATAAGATATATAAAGCCACAAAAACGACCGACAAAAATAACCCATTAATAGATTTATATTATACCGTAAACCTGAACTACAAAATATAAATAAAGTTTTTGCTGCTCTAGTTTGTGTACAATTTTGTATTTTAGATAAATCTGACAATGTTATGTTGTGTCATAAGTTTGAAGTCAGTGTACGTAATAGCAAATACCTTTTACTTGCTCAATATGTATGCACAATTGTACAAAATATAATTTTATATGTATTTTGTATAGCAATCAATTATTTTATGGACTATGTAATTGTGAAAGTCAGATGGGGATTAAAGAACTAGTGATATTCTTCAGTTGGTCACAAAGCTATCTAGTTACTAAACCCTTAAGTAGATTTTATTATACTTACTTATAGCCCCATCGACAATGGTTAGCAATATTACAGCTATTATTATTCAAAAACATCTATTGAAAACACATACACTATGTGTCTTATTGTTAAAAGAATTAAAGTCTATATTGCAACATTTAGTGATGCCCAAACGGTATGCAAGATATAAAACTATCTTAACGGTGAATCTATTAAAAAGCATTCGAAATTGAATAAACTGTATTCTCTTAAAACCATATCCACAAAATCCAAAGAGAAATGTATTGTTTTTTGATCCAACAAGATTCTTATAGCACCCCATAGTTTAAATCCTAATACAGTGAAACCTGGATAAGTGAGAAGCCTCCATAACTAGAACTAATGCTCGGTTCCCTACATCTTAGCATTTAATAACTGGATCGCATGCTTCAGAACTCATGCATCTTAGCATTGAATTACATCTGCTAGTGGAACGAGAAACTAAAGGTTGTGGGACGAAGCAAATTAAAGGTTTCCTTCGAAATCTCTGTAGGTAAGACAGATGTTTATGCATCTCTGTAAGTAAGACAGATATCCAGGTAATCTGAGACACTGGGTAAGGTGAATACCTCAATAAGTGGAACATAATTACAAGTCCCTTGAGGTGTCACTTAACCAGGTTTCACTGTATTACATTAATGACCATGTCCGTGACCATGACCAAACATGCTTAGACCGTTTGGTTGGCTCGACCCCCTGTTATTGTTGTTGTTGCCTTCAGCATTTGTTTCGTTGTTGCCGTTGTTACTATTTCTGGATTCGAGTTGCTGTTGCCACATTGAAGCGTAGAATCCGTTTTGAGCTAATAATGTGTCGTGACTGAAAATGAAATTTAGTTTTTTTTTAAATAGGTATTGTATTTATACAAATTTGACGTAGTATTGTTGAGTACATACCTTCCTCTTTCGATAATTTCTCCCTCTTTGAGCACAAGAATTTCATCAGCGTGAACGATTGTTGATAATCTGTGAGCTATTATAAGTGTTGTCCTATTTGCGCAAACTCGTCCCAAAGCCGCCTAAAATGCAAAATGTGAAACCTTATTTAATATAAATCATTTAGAAGGTATGACGCATTTCTTGTTGTTTTAATAACATGAGTTTTACAATATTATCTGTTTATTTTACCTGTATATTCCTCTCTGTATTTGTGTCTAACGCCGAAGTAGCTTCATCGAGAAGAACGATTCCGGGATCTTTGAGAATAGTTCGGGCAATAGCTATCCTTTGCTTTTCGCCACCACTGAGACGCAACCCTCTTTCACCAACCTATAGCGCAATTTAGAATTTATTTTTTTTATTTTGTAACCGTAAAATGGTTTGCTCGGATATCTCATCATCAGTAAAATCATTTTTTTTTTACAATAAAAAAAGAATTTAAAAAAAATTGGGTATCCAGCATCTCTCCAAGGTGAATCCCTTTCGTAATAGACACGATTTCAGTTTATTTAATTATGGCTATCATCCTGTATCAGAATTGACTTACCTGAGTATCATATGCATCTGGGAAAGTTAATATTCTGTCGTGAATATCTGCGTTCTTCGCTGCTGAAATTATGTCCGCTGCTGTGGCGGATAGTTTCCCGTATTGTATGTTGTATCTGAAGAAAGAAAACACCACATTAGGGACGTTTCCTGTGGAGACTAATTTTTATATTTAGGTTACTATTTGCTTGTAAAAGATTTTTAGAAGATGGAAATCACAATTTTTTTACAATGCCGTAAACTTCGGCGAAAGTTGTGGGCCAGCCACGAAAATAGCAAGACACTATAAATTGTAACAGGTGTGCCAGCATTTTGTGGCTCTTACGATTCTATATCAATGAGACCATTAATCTAACACCAAAAGATGGAGCATTCTATTTTTATTCACGGGTATAAGCCGTGCCTCTTTTGACATGTCGCATATTGCATATATCGTTTCACGGTACCCATGTTTTGTTTCGTGAGTCGCGTGTCACATGTCTCACGTGACGTGTCGCGTGTTGTTTATCGCGTATCGTCTTGTGTCTCGCTCAAGTCGTGTGGCATGTAGTGTGTGTCACAACATATGTTAGGTGTCGTGTGGCGTCCTCACCGCACGGTGTTGTTGAAGAGCACGGTGTCCTGCGGCACGACGCCGATGCAGGCGCGCAGGCTGGCCTGCGTGACGGTGCGCACGTCCTGCCCGTCCACCAGCACGGCGCCCTCGTTCACGTCGTAGAAGCGGAACAGCAGCCGCATCACGGTCGACTTGCCGGCGCCGCTCGGACCGACCTGGAGACAACGATGACAATGACCAATAGGAACATAAGAGGTGACACGCTTTCTGGGGTTTAACATTTTTTTAGCTTTCGACTCCATCCTCCTCTAGTATAGTGGAGGCCCCTAATCTCCACCCCTTTCTTAATTTTTTTTTTCCCTTTAAACAAAAATATCACTTAAAATTCTTTTACCAACGCCAATTAGGGGGAGGGAGTACCACTTGACTACCCCCACCGGCCCCCACCTATAGCGACGCTACTGACAGTTTCGTAGCTCTATTTAATGAATACCTGTCTGAGTTGATATTTATATATGACATTCATCAACCGTTCAAAAGTCGCATATATGTAGTCCAGTACAAGCGGAGAACGGTGCAAGAACCAGAAAGAATAACATAATGTAACAAAACCCGTTGTTCAGCACGAGTCGCTCAGCCCGTATCCGAAGCTGACGTGTCGGAACCCGAGACCACCGCGCTGTATCATCAGCTCGGGAGCCCCGGGAGCATCGCGCACATCGGAGTCTACTCGCATCACCTCGAACATGTTCTCCATATACATGTAAGACCCTGTATATACATACCAAAGCAACAGTAGATCCCGGTGCGACTTTGAAGCTGACGTTGTTGAGCACGAGTCGCTCGGGCCCGTATCCGAAGCTGACGTGTCTGAACTCGAGGCCGCCGCGCTGAACTAACAGTTCAGGAGCCCCGGGAGCGTCTCGCACGTCGGAATCTACGCGCATCAGCTCGAACATGTTCTCCATGTCCACGAAGTTTTTCTGTATCGCCCTGTATATACGGAATAGTGTGTTTAGTGCATTTAGTATTACTAACTGCTCATGGATAGCGTTGCCAATCCCACGACCCAAGATACATCCTGCGTTTTTAAGGACCGTACTTTTTTTGTAAACATAAAATCAACCACATACATACATTCCCAAAGTCAAACATTCCCAATACATTCCCAGAGTAAAAGAACTATTAATATTTTTTTTTTGCTTCATCGGACTAATAAACTAATAAATTGAATCGTTTTTTGGTGTCAAATACTGAAAAAGAATTTAAGCAATTTAACGTATTTATGTTATGCGCTTAAACTGTATTCGTACATTTTAAAACATTGCATAATATCTTCGGCACCTTTATTTACTTGTGAAAATTTAAATCGTCACTCATTCACATAAATATTTTCTTCTCGCTTATCAGACATAATGTAACTTAAATAACAACGGTTAATTAATAAAGATAACCGAGATAGGACGGTGTCAACATTATCGCTCAATACTATCTATTGTTTACCAGCACTCACCTATAATACGTGCCGAACCAATTCAAGGGAACATACAATTGCACAATATATGACGCGAAGAGAACATAATCTCCCACAGTTAGTTCGAATGTTCGGACGACCATTGAAATCGCCAGCAATGAACCCGCCAGTAAACCTTAAAAGGACAGAGAAACGTTTTTGTTATAAAAATTAGGTAACATTTGTATCAAAATTTACCACCTATATGATGGGTATTTTAAGAAAATCTGTCTCAGTTTAGGAAACTGAGGCAAATAAATTCAAAATTTAAAAAAATGTATAACTTAATAAAAAGTTCCGTTAAGTTTCGTAATAAATTAATCTATAGAATTTGTACAAATTATAAATCAATATTAATAACTCATTAAAGATAAGTCGTGACAGGCGAATAATTAGTTATTATTAATTAATATCAGAAGTAGGGTAAGAATTGTAACAATTAATAAGATAATTGTTATAGCCGTCATTGAACTTACCGGCACAGATAATAATGTTCTGCATTGTATTGAGCATGTTGAGTGTGATCAATGATTTAAATTCTTCTTTCTGTAAGATAACATTGATATTGTAAATTATAGTTGTAGTGAATGAAACGAGCACTTGAGCAAGACTGACATTAGATTTAAATTTTTTGAAAGAAAAAAAATTGCCAGATTTAAGAATAATGATATTTTTAACAGTCTATTACAATAATATTGTCATATTTGCTACATTAGGCACATTTTTTACATTTAGGATTTTAAAAGTGTAGCACTTTGTAAAGAGTTAATCTTATACATTTATCCAAAGGCTTCATAAATATATTTTATTAATGTAACTGTCTTTTTTGTATCTTATATCTTTATGCTGACAAATCAGTATATTCATGAAATTTAAACTTGACAATTTAAAATAGCATCCATATAAGAAATACCCGTAGTACTTTACAGTCTCATAGTTGAGCAGCGAATCCACAGAGCTGGCTTTTTTGCTAGTTGTCTGCTCAATTAATTTCAACTATCTGCCTTTCATGTATTATAGATGCTGACATATGATTCATTTCATGTTATACTTACTTGATAATTCAAAATGGCGTCTCTATAAGAAACAACTTCATAAGACTCAGCCCCATAGTACTTCACGGTCTCATAGTTGAGCAGCGAGTCTACGGAGCGGGCCTTTTGCTCGTTGTCCGCTAGATTCATCCTTCGCTGGAACTTGGTTCGCCATTCTGTGACCGCTATCGTTGCGACTGAAATGCGGGTAGTCTCATTAAATTTCGACTCCAATTTCATATTATTTCTTTGTAATAACCAAACTTTTTAAGTTAAAAAAAAATTAAGGTTTTTGAAGATTTTTCCAAAAAAAGCAATGTATTTGTTTAAAAACCAATTCAATAAAACAATGGTAAATATACAAAAAAATTATCTAGACATTTTTATCGCAGTCAAACTATCAAATGTTGAAAAATGGCAAAAAAATTAAACCACCCATACTCACTTATGTAAAGCACCATTGTTGTGAAAACAATGAGCCCAAACCACACGTTGAACGCCGTCACGAAGTAGACCACAGCTATTATAATGTCCACGATGGTCGGCGTTATTGAGAACAGAATGTATGACAGTAAATTGTCAATGGAGTCTGTACCCCTGTCCATTACTCGGAGAACTTCTCCGGTTTTCCGTGATAAATGCCATTTGAGCGGCAGATTGTGGAGATGCCGGAATAGCTCTAGCTGAAACGAAAATTATTATCTTTACATTTCACATGTCTGTATGGGTTTCGGTTTGGTTCGATTGGAAAATAATAAGGAATACTTCATAAAAATCATGCGTACACTATTTTCTATATTAATTGATGTTGTGAAATCAAATTTATATTTTCAGTTAAAAATTTAGAAGAATTGCGTCAAAGTTTATCTAACATAATATCATCGTCATCATAACATCATACATAGTATCATTTACAAAGAAATTTAGTCCTTTTTTAATTTACTAACAATCCGTTTCGACTTGACACGAACTAAACAATGGAGTTTTTGGTTTATCCTTTACATATATATATAATAATAGTATAATGTCAAAAATGAGTCAGGAATATAACCACACATCAAAGTATAAAAAAGCTATCTGTAAAATAAGATACTAAACGTCTTATATTTCGATCGAACCATTCAATAGCGTTTCTTTTACGAAGGTTATCAATATTATACCAAGATTTTTAATTCGAGTCAGTAAAATGACATTTTCAGTGTTGCAGGTTTTTATTCGCCATTAAATAGTGATGTAGTAGAATCAAGACTTTACAATAAAAGTTAGTCGAGTCGAGTACATTTTTTTGTTCAATATCAAATTGCTTTTATATAAATAAAAAAAATTAATGTGCAGTAATTGGACAGAAGACATAATTATACGGTAATCAAACATCCAAACTTCAATCAAGCAGAGAGGTACGTCGCCAGGAAAAAAAACTTTTAAAATAAAAGACGTAAAAAAATATTTAAAGAAGGCCTCATAGGCCTCATTTGCTTCAGGCCGAAGCAAGTGAGACCTGAAAATTGGAGACAGTGTGTCAACCAATAAATGTCGAAAACAAAATGTTTCAAACTCGTCCACATTGTAGATGAATGTGTGGATTCATTCGTTATAATTGTAACTGATTCTACTTACGATTCTGAATATACCGAATCAGAATCGGAGTCGGAATCAAGCAACAGTAATTAAAAAAACGTATAAAATTACTTGTATTGCTAGTGTTAATTCCTCTGGATCTTTTTATATATTTTTTTGCCCAGCTTTTATAATAATGCTGTAGTAACAATTTAATTGTAATTTTAATATGACGGTGAGGTCCATATTTCTAAAATCGTATTATTTAATACGGTATGTATTAAATACTAACAATAAAAAAGAAAAAGTTCTGATACCTAATAACATAAAGCATGACTAAATGTCTATCGATTGCCGAACATCACTATTTTAGCTGGTCACTCTTTTTTGTATAATTGACAGTTTCACATGTGATTTTACTGACTCGAATTAAAAATCTTAGTATAGTAATAATCGCGAATTTCTAACAATACAAACCTGACAATGATAGCGTCGAAGTAGTCGCACTCGATAGCCAGGTTGATCAGGAATAGAAGGGTTCCGACTAGCAGTAGGGCGGTGTAATGGTAGCCTACCACGTTCTGTTTTAGTGGATCGCGGTAAGTGTCCATACCGAATTGGAGCAACACCTGGTAATTAACAAGGGGTGGTAGTAAAAGTATTGTAATAGCATCTGTGTTATCTGTGTAATTGAAAATGGCATAATAGTAAATGTATTGTAAAAAACTGAAATATAATTTGTCTAATTTTATTAAAAGTAATTTGACAGTTTAGATGGATTTTTTCGTGAAATTCTTTATAATTAATAATATTGTGTATTTGTGATGGAATATTTTGTCAGTACCGAGAATATTACTTGACTGTAGCTTGTATAGTATAAAATTATCATTCAATTACTTTCACGATGTTATAAACTAAAAATCAGTTCAGAAAAGAGGTTCATAGTTCCTTTAGAAAGTTTCACATTTCTCTGAATACAAATAACTTTAAAACTGAATATAAAATGGAATCATTATTCACTATTATATTACTTTTTTTTATAAATTTTAACATAAATGCTTACCTGAGCCTGTATAGTATTCTTCGCGATCTCAAGAAGTCCATCTCCGAGACAGAACTGCGGACTCAGCATGAGTATTTTATGTAACACCCATCTCGCGTGGTCTGTGGCCTGCAAATTTTATTGTTTCGTATATAATAATAATTTAGGGAAAAAATATTTTCTTAATCTACATACAAAAAAAGACCTGAATATGGTAACACCTTGGTAATGTTTTGGTAAAGTGGTTATAAAAAACGTTTAGAAAATTCTTCGTTAAATTGTTTTCATACACGATGAAGCTTCCAATGTGCTCTCATTGTAGTTTCTGCTTGTTAATAAGAGATGGTGCTAATTCAATCGCATATCATTAATTTTACCTCAAAGAAAAAGTGATAAAAATTCTTACTAGACGACAATGGTACAATTTACTGGCAAAATTGGCAATATAAGGTCAATGAAGTCTATTGAATTATGATTTAAAAGCAACGTACGTCAGATTCCGATATAACATCCAATATAAGCAGCAGAGTGATCCCGGCGAGGCCCACGAAGGCGTTTCCACAGAATAGTATCATGTTCGCCAAACTCGCTTCTGAGAACAATCGCTCCAATACGTGTACCATGTTCGTGCAAGCGTAGCTGAAACAGTAAATAAGGGTTCAGAATTTTAGTTCAATTATTTATTTTGGGTACAATTGAATAGTAGTTTTTAAAAGATAATACCACAAATATAAACACATGCGTAGCGGATGGGATAGCTGTTATGGATAATATCACAATTATCCGATCCGATTTTGGGCTTTAAGTGGCTAAATGCGTTTTATTTGTTAATCATTGATATACAATTTTATTAACATTAATATAGTTTTAATGTTTAGTTTAGTTCAGCTTGAGTATAGAACTTAATACTAAATTACACAGAAATTGGAGCAGTTTCATGTTAACATTTGACCAAAACTAGAATTAATGAGAAAAATAATTATTATTAAGAAACTGAGAACTATCTGACAATAACAATAGCAATTTCTTACCCATAAAGTAAAATCAGTATACAGATAGCTGGAAGATTGTTTCTCGCCACGAAGACGGGGAAGTGGAATAGTTGCAGAATCACAGCTGTTATCAGCATGTTGATGGCGATTATCTGAATAACAAATAAATTAAAATATTAGCCTTAATCATGTAAAACACTAGTTATAATAATAATATTTAATAATAGTGTCACATCACATAATTATAGAGTAAATTGTCTAAAGGGCCTCTACGTGTTGGCTTCGGCCCCACGCACGCCTCCCAAACGTCCGGGACACTGTTGGCCCGTGATATGGCAAAAAAATATTTAATAAAATTTAAATTTAGTAGTGTTGCAAACGTGAGAGGAATTGCGTTTGCAACACTACCATTTTTAGGAAAAAAGAATATTGATAAAAACTATGCTGAATTAGTTATACTTCGGTATTCTACAAAAGTTAGTTAGGCAACAGTTTATTTCTCTAAAATACAATAAAATACATCCTTTATTCTACACCAAAAAATAAATTAAAATAAATATTAAGGATTGTGGCAAAAAATTAAGTTTCTGGGGCTGTCTGGGGCCATAACCGACTTGCCATTCTCCTCTCGGCTGTATGAAATGAATGCGTGAGACCCCCGTCCCACGCACCCACAGCCGGAGGGAGTGCCCTATTTATTCCACCCCAGGCACTGGGGCTTAGAGGCCGGGGGACTCAACCGTATATACACGGCGACAATGACAGGCGTTAAACCGACAAGATCGTCCCGTTAGACGCGACTCTCGCAAGCGGTTGACAAACATATACCTATCATGTTAAAATAGTCTGATGCCACAATAAACTTACCTCTACATCCCACAGCAGTGCCGCGCCACACAGACGCAAAGATACTGCATCAGGTCACTGACCACACAATATACTAGGCCCGATATAATAGACCATGTACATACTAAACTCACCACCAAATCACCATAACAATGCCGCACCTTACAACCGGAACCATACTTCATCAGGCATTTTCCAAAATTATTAGTATATTGTCCAAAATTAAAAGTCTCTTTGTATGGCTATTCCGACCAAATTTTTTTTATATAGGATAGATGGCAAACGAGCAGACAGATCGCCTGATGGTAAGTGAACTGCCGCCCATGGACATTTGCAACACCAGAGGAGCTACAAAATGCGTTGCCTTTTAAATGGGAATACGCTCTTTTCTTGAAGGTCTGCAGGTCGTATCTGTCTGGAAATACCGAAATCGAGACTCACTCAAGTGAATTTTTAAATTTTTAGTCCGAATAGCCATACAGATTCATAATACTATATAGTAAACTCACCCCCAAGTCCCACAGCAGCGCGGCCGCACACCTCAACAAGGGGGGTGCTCCACATAGCCGCAGCAAGGCAGTGCGGCGGTCCACTCTCGCTCTCACGAGATACACGGCTGCGCCGGCGCCGGCTAAGCTATATGCGATGAGGAGCATTCCGGATACGCCCGCGTCCGCTACGTGCTGGTACCTGCACACATGTAGAGTGAGGAGAATGTCCAATATTTATGACGTGTCATACTCGAGTGGTACTACATACTGACGTGACTAGAGTAGGATTTTATGACTCGAATTATTTTAAAACGCCACTCGATTTGTACTAGAGTCACTGGAGTCTTTTGAGTTCTTGTGTCACTCAGTCAGTTGAGTCAATCCATATAACTCGAGTGAAAGTCTACTATCATTACCCTGTTTTGACATTTTAAAAATATTAGTTTCGATAAAAGAAGGTCGTCACCTTATTATGCCTATCTTAAAACAAGTTATATCCTACATAAAGATAACTCTTAACTCGCTCACTCGAGTGACGTGTCAGACCAAATCACTCGAGTAAAAAAATAATTCAAGTCGCATCACTAGTACTGGACACATGAGTCCTATGAGTATTGGTATTTGTCATTACCCAAATTGTAGTTGTAGTTTACTTCGAGTTACCACCTTCAATTGATCTGATTGATGAACACTGGCAGTGCGTAGTTAGCCTTTGTTATACCACGCAACCAGATATCTAAGATTCTGATAAGGAAATAATAACTTACACAGTATCCTTATTAAGCTGTTCCTTGGATATTTTC
>DVXP01003592.1:0-11159 GCA_018235645.1 Junonia grisea
TTATTTCGAGATTAATCAAAATGTACAGACTATCCGAACATTTTTGTTTTATTCCATGCAGCATTTATACTTAAAAAAACAAAAGTCTGTTCAATAATACAGAAATGTTGGGAAAGTGCAACTATTTGTAACCATCCCTTTTATGGTTTAACAATAATCAAAAGATTTAAACAGGATCCTTTTGCTTATACTAGGCATCAGGTGTCTGTCTGTTTATATAAGCTTTATCTTTTTTCAAGTTCAGGTTTCAAGATCTTATACGCTCGTGCCTCACGAATAATTTAGGACGGAAACAAGCACTACTTTTATCCAAATCCCTGGATAAAATAAATAAAATATACGTTTACTTTTTCTTATTGTTTTTGGGAAATTGTATCCATTGTAAAATCCTTACAAAACTTATTATTTCGCTTATCAGTTAGTTTGTTCTTTATGACAATTTAGTGTTCAAAAATTACGATAATTTGCAAACACATTATCAGGGATAGCAACGGACATAAAGTATTTCATTCAGAAAACGTATTGTTCCCAAGAGATAGAAAAATAACCTGTAGTCTAGACGGTTCTCTGGTTTAAGAGACAAAAGTTGGACGTGACATACCTATACCTACACACCATTTTATAATTTACCTTATTTTCTAATCAATAAATATAACCAATGAATTATTTATACCTAAAGTCGATAAAAAAGTTCGCCACGAATCAGTGTAAAAAAACACGTTTTACTTGTAATTTTTTGGTAACTTAAAGTGGATTACAATGTTAATTTTATTGATGCGGAGGCCACCCTGGAGGATAGAGGGGCTGCTACCATTAGTATGCTGATGGTAAAAAAAGATAAATTCGTTTCTGGGGCGTTTAATTTATGCGATTTTCGCAGAAACAATGCTTAGCTATTTATTCTAGTTATATTTAAAGAGCTTTGATTGTTTTTGTCTTCGCAGTATATTATGATATAAAACGTTTGACCCATGATGTCTTCATTAGGTGACAATAAGAGCTATGTTGATGTATCAATTACAATTTGTTTTAAATTCAAGTTTTCTTTGAATTTTATATGTGATATTTTGCATA
The DNA here is from genome assembly GCA_018235645.1 of Junonia grisea. Lineage (NCBI taxonomy): Eukaryota > Metazoa > Arthropoda > Insecta > Lepidoptera > Nymphalidae > Junonia > Junonia grisea. Next base: position 1,075 of record DVXP01003592.1, read on the forward strand.
TGCATGCATGATAATTACATTTTAAAAAATACAAAAAACTTAGCAATGCTTTTCTGAATATGAATCAGCAAGAGTAGCAACGTTTGATGTTTTATGCCGAATTGTTAAGCCACATTTATATTAAACTTATTTTGACAGTAATTTTTTCATGTGAATATAATAATTATGTCAGCCATATGGTATTGTTGTGTGTGCCACTCATCATAATATACGCACATATTGTACCTACTCCTGGTTATTTGCATAATAAAATTATAGGAGCGTGTTTTAATAAGGCATCGTTTTAATAAAATGCTGCTTATTTCGTGTTAACACTAGAACATTAATATAAAACAACTCCTGGTGGCTTTCAGTTTTATATAAAAGCCTGTATCAAATACAACATACATTAAGTAAATGAGTTCGCCTTTCATGTATATTAATAACATAATGGTCATACTAATCACGAAGTGCAGAGTAACATTAATTCATAAATAATTAATGTTAGATTTATATTAGAAGCTCTATTTCTATACGAAGCCTTTATGTTTTACTGATACACTATCATAAAACACCAACATTTAAAGAAAAAAATAACTACGATATGGTCTATGGAAAGATAGACTAACGATAGCTATCGTAGCGATTTATGTTTCCAAAAACTATTATAGTAATATGTAAAATAAATTACTACTATGAACTTTTTATGATATAATTTTATTATTGTTTTAAAATGTATTAAAGCTAAGCCAAAATTTACTTTGAAAAAAAACGAGCACCTATAAATTTCAATTCGCCCATACTATATCCAGCTCCACCAGTAGTATTGAAATTGTTTTCGATACGATCCACCCATGCTTTTATTGCAGACATACATTTTAAAAAGCGCCGAACTAAACCGTACTGTACAGTGAATCTTTTTAAAAACACTGGAATCCAGGCTTCTAGCAACATTAACATCGTGAGCCAACTTTCTGTCTGAAACCTTTGCTGATCCAATGTTGAAAGCTTAAACCACGCGCGCATTTTCTTTATACTTTTAATATAATGGAATACTAACAATACACTCTTAAATTAAAATAGAAAATTAGCATTGATCAAATGATTATGCAATACTGCGTTACGTATAACATAATAACGCCTATTAATTAATATGTTTGCGAAATTTAACCACAACTCTTCTGTCAGTCTTAATGAAAAATCGAAGAAAATGTTATACTATAAAACTATACAAGATAGGTGATACCAAATAAATAGTTTTAAAGATGCTATGTACTTTTGCAGCTGAACAAGTTAACCAGAATGTGCGTATGCTCGAAGTACTTGTACTTGCTGTGTGTAGGTATGTATTTCTAATTTTGTATAACAATGGTATGTTATTCATCTCTTATAAAGAGAGCTAATTTTGTACGTGCAAGGTAAGTTCAAGAGTCACTGAATGTAAGTGTTACCTATAAAATAGTACCTTTTGAAAGATAAATTAGTCCCAAAAGTAAAATGGTATATTCTACATTAACGCAAGTACGGGCTAAAGCTACTAATAAATATAGCACCTAAATATGTTACTAAACAAACTTGATGTACCTACTTGCTGTCAGTCTTACGAGAAGTCCCAGTGGTCTCTTTCCATCTCCATTATCATACTGACTGGATGATAATAATAGAAGTATGTATTCTATTGCTATATGCTCTTAACGGAGTTGCATAGGTACGTTTGCAAAGTTTTATGTCTATTTAACAATTAAATGTGAGTGAAAAGTAACGTTAGAAATACTAACATGAACTAGTGTGTCATGTTGTGTCTGACCCGTCTGAAGTAAATCCGTTTAGTGTGTTTTAATACTCATTTATAAGGATTGGAGTATCGTACGCATTGTATTGTAGATATGTGTACGTAAAAAATGGTCTCGCCACAACATACCACGACTTTTAGTCTTACAATGTTACCTATCATGAATGGATGATAATAAAAGCGTGTTCAAAATACATTATACACGTAGTACCTACTACCAATTCTAGCAAAAAGTACTAAACACCTGCGTTTGTATCTTTTATTGCCGTACTTAGGCCTTTGTGAGTACTTGCGTGAGAATGACTGGCATGTATTTTGTTGTAATGTCTATTGGTCGGCATAAATACAAATATACCCCCAGTTATATAACCAGTCTCCCCTGCATAACACTCGCATCATTAGGGGAGTGCCACTCGTAAACCACGCGTAATGGGTTTTATCTTGGACTATAAAATTTATTTACACTTCTACTACTACATTATCGGAACCTCATTCCGTAATGTGCATTGCAAATACGATCGCCTAAAAGCGATCAACAAGCTCCGCTCGCTCCCACAAAGTGTAGTTAGAGGAAAGACATAGCCACAAAGTCCTACGGTTGACAACAAAACGTTCATTTGTATGTACACTGTAGTGTGAATATCGTGTAACTAAATTGACTACATAATATAAGGAGGATCACTTGGTCATTTTTAAACGACCTCTTAAAAATAATTAATTTATCAATTGACCACTTTTTTCTCATAGCATATTGATTTAAACCTTAAAATAGTTTAGGTTTATTAATTAATCCATGCTTGATAAAAAGAAAATAAAAAATTAAAATTAAAGAAAAAGAACTAAATTAAATTTATTGCCTTAAAAAGTCATTCATAACACGAACACTTGCAAGTTAAAAAATAATCTAAATATTTTTCCTACATAAATTGCAACGGCAACATAAATGTATTTCGATAAAAGCTTTAGTATCGTACGTCCTAGTAATACAAAGGCTCTACCATAATATGCTTGTTTATACACGGGACTAAAACCAAATTAATCCCAATTCCCACACACAATCCCGCAAAATATCTGGCCCGCTCTGCTGATCTGTAGATATAATGGGGAATGATCCCTTGCAGGCTGCATCCTCCGAACTGTCCCTTTGGTACCATAACGAGTACTGTCGTGAAATAAATCTTCCCGCCCCAGCTGAAAGGACGCGAAGCCTACTCACGGACGGGTAAAAGGTCTTTATTTTTTCCCGTTAAAGCCTTTTTATGTGATGTAGTTTGATTAGTTCGACTTTATAGCCGGTTGATTGCTGTTTTACTTTCGATGTCTTACCCATGTGATATTGCGAAAATAATGAGTTTTTTTTCCTTCAATGTTTAATGTTATGATGAAAATGACAAGTAAAATAACAGAAAAACAAAGCAGTAACAACAATGTATCTCTATTATCTCTTACATCTGTTTCTCTTAAAAATACAAACCAATTTCCGAAAACATCCTCGAAACATTCGTTCTTTAATAAAATACTTCCGTCAATATCAACACGAACATTTAAATATATTTGCAGTCTCACATGTACGCGTAAATTATTGACAGAGACTGTAGTGTAAAATTGAAATAAACTGACTTAAAGCTGAGCGTGAAACGAATTTTTAATGGATACAGCGTCAGAATTACAAACAAACCGAAACACCATACGAATTTGGTGCAGACAAATAAATTAAAAGCCAATAGACATCGAGCCGGATACGAAACGTATTTCGGAAAAATTGGAAAGGTTTCCAAAATTTATGCTACAATTTTGGCTCCTTTGCCGAGACCATTAAAACTGTCCGTCCATCCGTTTGCAGATTTAAACCAAACGGCCGACCGTCACGAATCTAAAAAACATTTATCACTCTCGATTTTCCGCCCATAGCCGTGGGCTAGGACCGTGGACGTTAGTATATTTTCCAATGCCGTTGAGTAAGCCGATGGGAACATTTTATGGGTTGTAGGGAGTTTCAACCACGCTGATAAGTTATTGTCTTAGCTTGAAAAGAAAATAAACGGCGCAGGTCGACTACTCTATTGAGTGATCTCCTGGGATTGGAACCACTATCATCGATTAATTAAGCCGTAAGTTTTCAGCCAAGAGAGAGATTTATTATTTAAATGAAATACGTTTATAAATATAGTACAATTGTACTATCTCATGAAATGCTATCACCTTATATCCGTGGCTTGGTCCGCTTTGTATATGGGTGAATAAATATAGTCTATAGTTTACATTGACGTATACAGTAGTGTTAACTATATACATTATAATTTGTAGTATTAGTATATATTATTGTAAAGTTTCATTAAATTCAGATCTGAAGTTAGTCATTACACTAGAGGTAAAATAAGATAAGATAGTCAACATTTCACTTTCAAGCTGCACTCTTACATCTACATTTCCAATTTTAATAAAGAAAAAACTGTATCTAATAGAAACGCAAATACTCTACAAGCATATAAGAATTTCAGCTTTTATTAAATAACCAAGAAATTATTTTCACTTGAATCCATGTGAGCACACGTATATCCCTGGTTTCTGCTAACAAATTAAGGCGAGTTGAAACAATACTTAATTGTTAAATAAATGCCCTACACGTTAACTCCATTACACAGGATAGTCGGTTTACTTTTCGACGTAATTTTACTTCTGAACCCAACGCTGTAAAGTAATTTGAACACGGTGACATTAATTTATCTCTATTACAAATCTGTGGCACTGCTTTCTACCCTCTTATATGCACCCCCCGTTATTACTGAAGTAACTAGAAATATACATTTTGCTGTTATGAATGTTGATATTATTTTAAGAATGCAATGTTATTTAGGGAATGGAGAGAGACTTTGAAATATAAACAAAAGTTACTTACTCTGATGGTGTAGTTGCTGCGTATATTTATATCAACGAAGAATATGAAGGTTCTTAAGTACAATAGTATGCTTTTATACTTTATAATCCTATCTTGTTTTGCCTACTATCAATCTCCTTTGAAACCTTCTATTTACTTCAGATTGTCCAATGTCCATTCATTTCTAAAGGCTTTTATTACGCCAAGCTACAGAACAGAAGAGCAATACCCGTAGGCTTCATAGCACAAATGCGCGCAAATTTTCAGTGAGTATATAATTTTAAATTTAAATGTAATACTTTACATTATCTCATTGCATATTGAATACAAAGATAAAATTTTCACTCAGCCTCATCGACGTCCAATGACTGTCATCGGTTGACGCTGTGGAACAAATGACTTTATCATAATCAACTTGTTGCCGAAACCGAAACTCATTACCAGAATGCATTTATCTCATGCCTTCCATTTAATACGGATGATCATTATTAAATGAGTGTGTTGCAATTTTATTAATGGAAAATTATGTTTCATGATATAAGATTATTTTACAATAAATTAATATTTAGTATATCATCTTGTTTATATTCTTGACTCGAACGATAATGGTGTATTAATATTTATAATTAATTATGTTTATAATAAAAAAAATATAGACACACCATTTTATTCTAGTGTAAATTATTACAATTTTAAAATATCTATTTAAATGGGTACTTAAAATGCAAACTGCAAAAGATGATTTAATAGGTACTTGACCTAGCTCTTAGATTCTTTATGTTAAAAGAAATTTTAATAGAGAAAGTATTATAGTGTAAATTATATTATTTTCCAGCTTTTTATTCATTTCCATACCAAATAATAATAATCTCAACTATCGATAACAATGGTTTTGATATGAAATGAATAACATGAATATACTAAAGGTAAATTTTGAATGAATGTAATTATTTCGTAGCTATATAATAATACTAGAAATATCGATTAATACTTTGTTTTAGACAGCTATTAATTAATTTAAAAGTTCCTAAGCTTGTTGCCCATTTAGTTTGTTGTAAACGAAAAAAAAAAAACTACAAGTTGGTGACTTTATTTATGAATATAATATTACAATTTATTAGAGAAGTTAGTACTTATAGGGGCGAATTTATTTACTTAGAAAAAGTAAAATAATAAATTTGGCAATAAAATGGCCAATTATAATATAGGTACTTTAAGTCAGTACAGACACAGCTTTAATCTTCTGGAATGAAAAAAAATATGAAAGCAAAGTTTTTTGCATATTTAAAAAATATAGGAATATGTAATAAAATTCAATATATAGTTTTTAATTGTTTATTTGTCGTTTGTTTCAATGCATTATATATTTAAATAAGTTTCATAACAAAAGTTTAAAAGTAGTAAGTATGTATAAATAGTCTTACGCTATCACTATGACTGTACTATCGATTGAATAGGTATAATTGTTTGGTTATGAAGTAGGCATAGTTTTATGAAACGTATATGAGATAAATAGAATTGTTAAAAAAGTATATTGCAAGATTAATTTCAACTATAAGTTTATTTCGTGTGGTTCTAAAATTACTAACTTGTAGACGAGTACTTAGGCATTGGATAAATACTACCTTTTATGTAACAATATTTTTTTTAAAGTTTTAGTAATATTTTCCGTTTTTGTAAATATTTTCTATGCAGCTAAACATGTTTTTTATATATTTATATTTAAAGAAGTTCTAAATTGCTTATAGGTCGTAATCCAATTAGACGAAGCTTAAGAAACAATTTGAGCAACTTACGTCCATAAACTTAAGGGTAAATGAGCTCAGCTAGTAACTTTGAACCACGCGTTCCGTACAATTAATATTCCCTAAGTATAAAAATATTAATTCAATATCTTTTTAACAAAATGTTCCAAATAATTCTCATGAAATCAATATACAAAAATAGCCAATAAATAATGTAATTATTTCATTTGTACCCCTCACCATCAGAGCAGCTGGTTCATAATATATTCTATATGATAAGTTTTATGCACTAGAGTATTTGCTTAAATTTTTATTTTAAAAATAAATCTTTTAAAATTAAAAGTATTTTTTTATTTATTTAACTAATCGATTACATTTAAATTCGCAAAATGAACAGACTTTATGGAAATTGGAATTGGGCACAGTACATAGTAATCAACCAAGGCACCCTTATGATAACATTGGCAACGCAAGGGGAATCAAGCACGTCTTTGAAATTAAAGCCTTGGAATTCATTTGTGCTAAACTGAATCAGACGATGGGATCATCTTCTATGAAACCTATTACTAATTTAGGCAAATGCTCTAGTATTTCTATGCAGATAGGCTATGATTGTTCTAAGCAGTACATAAACATGTTATTCTGTTTTCTTCTAAATACAATTACATGCTATAACAATGATTCAATAAAAATTAACGTATTATAGTATTTGAAATTATTAATTCTATATTGCTTACATTTGTACAAAGTTTTCATCATGTTTGGTGTTTTAATTCAGAAAATATATGTATAACTACTATGCAATTACACATGAATATTTATCATATAAATTACATGTCATTATCATTTTAAAGTATTTTACAAATCGTATGCATTTTGTAGAGGAACTAGGGGAAACAAAACGATTAAACGATTTCTTGTTTACATATTATACATTATTTGTACAATTGTGTCCATCTGATCAACTCTTACTGCATAAACTTAAAAGCTAACATAACCATATCAGCTGATCATTAGAAATTAATACTAAATCTTAATATAGATAATAATAAACGGCAAATAATTAAAACGACGCGACAAAGTATATAACATGACTAAACAATTTAAGTACAAAATCGAAATGTCTTTATCAGTAATATTATATTTACATATCTATATACAAAGCTATCACATATTACAGTTTTAATCATCACTATTTACATTATTGCAAAATTCAATATCTCCGTCGATCACAATGGCCGTAATAATTGTTCTTCTTTATACGACGAAGTAATGAAATTACTCGGTTTTTATTGTCCATAATTGTAAACTTTTGTTAAACGTACACTATGTGTGGTTTCTCTGGGGTTCTGTGATGAGGTATCGTTTCATATGCAAACTGCTGGTAAATATGTTCTTCACTATCTTCTTGGTAATATGGATTCTTATCAACACTATGCCAAGGTGGATTCAAAGAGTGAAAATTATTAGTCACCGATGATCCAATCATAAGATACCTATCCACGTCTCTTTTGTTCTCTTGTTCCCTACTACGTGTCGAGTATCCTAGACCATTTCCTAATTTGGACACATCACCGTTTAACATAACACTGTTCATGACTTGCTTCGATTTATCTCCTTTACATCTTTTTAACGGGCCCATGAAGTACAGAACTCCCCCGACCACACTTATAATTATACTCACAGTTAGCACCACAACCGCAACTACCACCCATCCACTCGAACACCCAAATTCTGACTCCGGAATTTGCACGAATAATACACCCCTTAAGTGGCCTGGCGCCGCACACTTCACGTCTTCATAGTCGATTCTTAATATGGCACTTGTATTATCAGACTTTTTGCTACGTATCTCGCAATCTCTACCGAGCTTCCAGAGCCAAAGTAAGGAGCAATTACATACAAATGGATTGCCAGAAATCTCAAGTTCTTGAAGTGTATCGATGGGAAAATGGGATGCCTCGAGAGTTTCCAGCGCATTGTTTCTCATATAAACATGAGTTAATTTAGGATTTCCATGAAATAGTCTCGGTGGAACCTCTCTCACTTTTAAATTCTCGTTCATCCATATTTTTTGTAAATTTATGTTATCTACAAAGGCCCTGGAATCGACCTTTTCTAGCTCATATAGTCTACTCAAATGTAAATGTTTTAAATGGAATAGACTTTGAAAAGACAGTGACGAAATATTGTGAAAAAAGTTACCGCTTAAGTATAAATGTGATAAGTTTGATAGCTTTGAAAGAGCAGACGTAGGGATGGAAGTCAAATTGTTATCACTGAGATCCAAATGGCGCAGTGACGGTAAATTGTGAAGACCCAGCTGATCCACACTTTCAATTATATTGTTGTTGAAATCCAAGTGTTTCAATTCTTTCAAAAACGGTATACCATGTTTATCTATTTGCTGAATTAAATTTTCGGAAAGATCCAAATATTCCAATCGCACAACATAAAATAAGTTTGCTGATGGTATTTCTAAAATAGAATTATTTCTAAGGGAAAGTATTTTAAGCGACGAAAGAGGTTCGAATGTTTCAGCTTCGAAATTCACAAGTTTATTGTTTGATAAATCGAGTCTTTCGAGTACAGTCAAATCTTTAAATGTTTGAAGATGAATAGTGGATATTTCGTTATTCGATAAGTCTAAATCAGTCAATCTTTTAAGACCAACAAATGTGTCTTTATCCAATCGTTTGAGAGCATTGTGACTGACGTTCAGATGAGTCATCTCCATGTTGTTATCGAAATTTTTACTACCTAAATCCTGCACTTTGTTGTAAGAAATATCCAGAATTGTAAGTTGTGTGTAAAAGGCGAAAGTGTACAGCAGATTGTCGATGGCATTGTGAGTGAGATTTATATGTGTGGCTTCTGGGTTTAACTGAATTGGAACGATCTCCAGGCCGGCATTTGCGCACGAGGCGGCCCTCAATGCGTCGTCGCAAGCGCATCGCGGTGGGCACAGAGTTCTTGCAGCGGCACCACATGCCCAGGCTACGACTACCACCAACCAACGCCACTTTGCTACGCCGCGTGAGCCCATAACATCTCATGTATGTGCCACCTTAGACCTGCAATAAAAGAAAAACAAAGTTACATGCTATACAATATAAACGACATACACACTTTATACATACATAAGACTGGCGCTTTATTAATACAACAAAATAGTTGCTTTGCAAGAATTTTTAGATTATATTTTAATAAAATTTAGCCTCATAAATATTTTACTATTATCTTAGTATCTTTTTATTTCATATAAAAATGTTATTATTTTATATCAAACTTTACTACGGTACAAAATATATAACACAACGTTGTTCTACGACAAGATCCTAATAAAATTTTAACCACAAGCACTAGATATTTAAACATACGTATATCTTAATTTATAGTAAAAATATATTTTTACACTCGAACACTTTTAGTTACAGTAAAAGATGTTTTTATTGAAAAAAATTAAAAGCGTTTAAATACATGTGACAAGTTGAGAAAACTCTTTAAACCTCTACAACCCTTAAATAGTCAAATACATATTTTCAAAATATACCTATTATAAATATTTGCTAAAATTATAATACAATCAAAGTTGTATTTTTATGATAAACTTATTATATACTTAGTCTGGCCATAAATACTGTTACACTTAATTATAAAAAAATATTACATTTGAATTTCGAATCTGTCA
>DVXP01003593.1:0-11159 GCA_018235645.1 Junonia grisea
TCCCACGAGTTTACGGTCCTCATGTCGTATTGAATACGATGTCGGGGGTTTAATAAATTTTCCAAATTTACACTTGTATTTTATGTAAAAAAGGTGTTATATTTTTAAGACATTGGCATCAGTAATTGCAAATACAATTATTTGTGCTTGAACTAAGTTGCTTGAACATTAAACGAAAACTTTATATAGGTACCTTTTCAGAAATTTCTACGAATGGAGGACTACGAAAAGTTTATGTAGGTAGAGGACGTTTCGCAAGGGTTATTTTCATAAGATTTGCATTAAATATGTTTAATTTATTCAATGAAAATTACTCACATAGCGACACGCATACATAGAAACCTATACTGATGTAATAATACTATCGGGCTAAATATTACTAGTTGTCAGAAATAAGGAAAATTTATTGAATGTTATGATTAAAAACTAAAAAAAGGTTTCAAGGGCATATAATCGACAGGACTGGCTTAAATTATAAAGATTTGTGTTATTATTTTTTTTAATAGCAAATAAGTCACAATCAAGCTAGAATGACTTAATGTACGTTATAATCGCACTTTTTACGAATAATAATATTCGGAACATAACATAAATTTATTTTTCTGTTAAGTAGATAAATTATGATAATTTAAAAGTTGTTGTAAAAACTATAGCGAAATCTAATTCTTGATAAAATTTAGGAATTTAAAAGTATAAATATATATTAAAAGGATAGTCTTTATGAGTACTATATTCAATCACATAAATACCATTTACAAATAACTCTTAAAATTATGTTTCATCGTTTGTTAAATTATTTACAATTTCGTAGCAGAAAATTATACGGAGTTTATGTAATAGGCCGTTGTTATAAATTAATCTTGCGTCTTAATTGAAACCATGAATCAACCTCGCTAAGAAAACAATAAATAAAAAGACTCTGTATTGTAATTTCCAACGCCAGAGCATTACGCGTGAATCCGCAGTGTTCTCCAGAGTGCATCGAGTGTTCGAGTGTTCTGTAAAGCACTCTGCTTTAATTCAATTCCAGTAATAAAAACTGTACTGTCGCATGTGGCGCTTTCCCAATTCTTTTCCATCGCCGCGGCGACTCTTACAGTGGAATACACTTTATTTATACTCGTATGTACGAGTATATATTTAAGTTGATTGATGTGGACTGGTTGGAATCAGAGTACATTATGCTGTACAAGTTTTTTCACTAATGAAAGTTTGCACTTACATTAATACTAAGGCTACTGACAGACGGTTTACACCGTTTTTTTTTTTTTTGAGAGGGGGTCTAATTGTTACTGTTTCTGAAACCTCGTTATGAATTTATAACTCCTAGTCGTCTAGATAAAAGCATCATATAAATATCACAATATTTTTTATAAGAATTCAAACAACATTTGCCCTTTCAGTCGCGTAAAAGCAATTCAGCTTACATTTCTGCAAGACGTGGGTTCGCGCATTGCGCTGGAAATATTTGTATGGATATCTTAAGCTGAATTCCTAAAGCGTACAATTGGAGACGTCTGTTGCAAGATGCAGTAACTTGTAAAAATCCGCGAATTCATTCGCGAGAATGGAAATCATTCTCTTGTTTTATATTTTGATGTACTGAATAATAAATTTAAAGTAGTATTCTAGACGCAGTTTAAAGTAAGCAACAAAACGAAATCCCGGTTGCGAGAGTCCGCAAACAAGATTTCATTATTCTTCGAAAGCGGCTAATTTCATTTTTGCTTAAAAGAAAGGAAACGAGCATCTACACTTGTAGCGGAAAACTTTCTTCGGTAAACTTTTTATTGACAGTTTTAACCGCCGCAACTAGTATTTGTTTCAACTCGCTAGTCGCTATCGTCATTGACATAATTTTCTTTTCAATACTTTGTTATCATAATGTTATTTTAGTTTTCAAGTTTCTAAGATAAGCGAATTGAAGTAAACAATTTCACGAACTTCATGTAAGCTTACAATTATAGGTAAGCAGAAAATAAACACGAGTAAATTCTTAAAGTGTTCATGAAAGCGTGGTATTTGTGTAATATTTAGCCAAATGAATCTGTTATCGTGTGTCTGGTTTAACGACACGCTATAACGAGGAACGGCTAAAGTTAAACAGTAAAACTCAGTTAACTAGCGGCTATCTGTGTAATGCTGTAATAAAAGGGGGTCGCCTATAGTTGAACTCCCAGAAGTCTTGTAAAGGTGATGAAAGCAAACGACAATTCCGTCCATCCCCGGTTCAAACTGCGTCTTCGCCTTACTGTCTAAATTTTAGTACGATGTAAAGACAGCTACAAGTTAACGGTTTTAGTTTACGTTTTAATTATAACTTGTGGCCGTCTAAGGGTCTAATGGCGAATCCAAGAAATCTCATAATAATTTTATTCATGTTTATTTTAATGCAATAGTTTGATAGTTGATGTTAAGTATTTATATAAATAAATTTATATTAAATAGTTGCATGTGCGTTTTTTTTAAAATTAATTTCAGTTATTAACTCACTCAAGTTAATAGACGTTATATTTCTGCACTTCCCCTACATTTTTTTAGTATAATATTGATATTATGATCAATTTCTACATCAAGTACTTAACTTGACCACCTTATAGGATATATAAAAAATTAAATAATGTAACTAGATCTAGAGAACCCTTAAAAGTAAGAGTTCTCTAGATCTAGTTACATTATTCAAGAGACGCTCGTTTTACGAGTGCCTATGTACTGTCATACTGTCGCATAGAACTCTAGAAGGAACTCGGATTTTATAAAATGTTGGAAAATTAATAAAAACAATAAAATAAATTGATGCTTTATGACAATAGTATTAATAGTTATGTGAACTGCAAGTTATAAATACTTTCTGATAATTTATAGATAGTAATTTAATGATGTGTATGAATGACGTATCAAAATCCAAACGAGCTCATTCTGCGTTATTTGTAGGGTTGCCAGATGTCCGGGAAATCCGGGATTGTCCTGAAATTTTCCGTCCCGTCTCAAATTGTTCCCGTATCTAGTAATTAAGCCCGCTGTCCCGGAATTCCAATGATCTTGTTTAATTTTTTTAGCTGCAACGTCATTTCTATAATAGGGTAAAGACGGGTTTGGCCGTTTTTAGGATACCGTGCCTCAAAAGGAAAAAAACAGAACACTTATGGGATCACTTTGTCATTCGTCTGTCCGTATGTCAAGACCAATCTTCATCAAAGACTTTGTCGACTGCCGTTTGGCTCCATCGTCAGATCGATTCCGCCTTCATTCAATTGTAGTATTTTAAAATATGAATTATAAGAAAAAATAATCAAATGCACTAGTCGCCTCTACGATTTTTACGAAAAGTTTCCCTCGCTTTCTCTGGAATGTCATCCAGGTACTAGTCTCTTTATCGTGGGACAAACCTTGAAATATCTTCTTTCTAATAAAAGAAAATCATCAAAATCGGTCCACAAACCACGAAGGTATCCGCGATTAAACATAAGAAATATACATGGTCAAATTGAGACATCTCCTCTTTTTTTTAAGTTGATTAAAAACTACATTAAAGTTGTCGTAGGCACTAGTTATGTCATTGTATGTAAATAAAAGTTTATACGGAACCCTTGGTGTACGAGTCCAACTCGAACTTGAAAGTTTTTTTTTTTGTTTTATCTGAAATGGCATTTCTATGATAGGGATCCTTCACTATAAATTCGCCAGTGGTTGTTCTAAAGTTGTACTGGATATGATAACTTCCCATCTGGCAACCCTAGTTATTTGCTACAAAATAATGAACTAATAACGTGTAACGTGCTCGTTTGCGTTACTGATTGCCATACACCGTCACGGCCATCTTTTGATTTATTATGGCATACTTCTACAAACTTCAAATCGTTTTTTTTTGTGACAGAATATATATCGAATATGTGTTTATAGTCTATTACAAACATTTCTAGAAAATGTATGTGTAAGCTACACGCATATGTCTGCTTACAGAAAGTTATTGAATAGTTTCAAAAACTTGTGTAAAATAAACAAAATGCATTAAGTAATTATAAGTGAATTCAATTATTAAATAGTGAAATATAATTATGTCACCCTTTTATGTTAATCCCTTAAACACAAGGAATTTGATTTTCCGTTCTCGGTATATCAAGTAGGGTGTCCCGTGAACTGGAGTAGAGTGCGTTAAGTGCCGAAATTTATTGCACGCACAGGCGCTGAAATTAAGAATCCGCTTTACCCTTCAACCTTAACCGCAGCACGTAACGCTATAATAAAGCCATGGCTTGGATTTGTACCCTTCGAATATCGTGACAGTGTGGCAAACATTACACATACGACACATTACTGTTTCTTCTTCGTAGCGTCTTTTTAGGCTTCTTTTAACAAAATTGCAGTCCAACTTTATGAACATTGACTTCGTAAATTGTTTACAATTACGTGTTGCACAAATCTGAAAAATATTTGTTTTTCAAATATTTTTCATTTCGTAAAGTCGAAAACTTCATAATTGATTTAAATTAATTTTTACTTTATTATAGCTAGGTTTTTAAAATATTGTTTCTTATTTATTATATTTAAATTAGAATACATAATACAATTTTATTAGGTATCATAATAACTAAAAAAAATTGTAGTCAAAGCAGTCTTATTAATAAAACGGGTTATTACAGACTATGAAATAAAAAATATGAAAATAAGGGGAAGCCTGCATAAAGCACTTAAGAAGATTTTCTCGACGGTCAGGTCGGGTCTCTTGGATCCCCGAAGGAGCTGGTCGTGACTCGGACAAAGAGCCTCTGTCTGGAGCACAGTACGTTACAAAACACTGCCTTTTGTACGGGTCTACGGAAAATGGCTACTGTTCAATTTTTATTGGGGACGCCATCGATGAACATTGATTTCGGACTTTGCGAAGTAGGTACCTACGTGGTAATATTTTATTTAAAACGTATTGTAGATTCGAATGAAGGTAGCGCTTGAAAAGATATTTGCTTTGTGCTTTTGTATTGTTGAAAGTAATAGTAGTCTTATAAATAAGAAACAGAGCAAAGAATTAAATTCAAGTAAATTATTCTTGTACGATATACGAATATTTAAATGTAAAATTGACAAATTATAAAATAACATAATAATAGTAATAATAACAGAATATTTTCAAGTAGACAAAAAAGTAAATAGTAAAATAGTAATAAAAATACGTACGCGTATAAAAAATATCTTCATTCACGTATTCTCGTGTATAGTACAATTGATTCACTATACGATTTTTTGAATTGTAATAAAATTCCATAAAGCTGATGGGATTTCTACCATTTCTCTGCAAAAATACTGAAGTATCGTGTTTTGAATAAAAGCCAGAAAAGCTTTTATGATAAAAGCTATTGAAACAAATTTGGACCGTAACAATTTCGATTATTTGTAACTTTTTATACAACTTCAAAAGTCAATTTGATAAGTTTTTATCTATCTTATAGTTTTATTTATATGTTTACGCATCCCGCCCGAGGACACGCCTCAGTGTCTGCCCGTGCCTCAGTGTGTGTCCGTGCGTGCGACGACACGTGGGACTCCCAGTGAGCTTGTTCACTAACAAATACTTGCCACTGTTGCAGCATCACGAGATCGCTGAGCAGCATCTCAGCACCTAGCAATATACGGTATAGTTTCTTGTGTAGGTATAGCCTTTTTTGTTGTTGATGCAGGGTAAATCTTTTTTTAAAATCTTTTTTTTAAATTTATAAAAAAAATATTTACTCTTACCCTGCTCGCAAACTACGCTCAACATTGGTATACATACGAGAAACATCGTATTTCCCTTAGGAAGAAACCTTCTTCGATGTGACAAGTGCTTAATTTGCCCATAATAATTGTTGGGAAGACCCTTGTCGGTTGATCCTTCATAATCTTCATTACTGAGGTTTAGGTTTTTAGACTATACACAGGTACCTACACCATGTCTCTACTTAAGCGTAGCATATAAGTATATATACTAGCATATAAATATATAATTTTAATAGCTCACCACCACGTTCGATTTATTTATCAAATTAATAGCAATAATTCAAACATCATTGAAAAAGTTTGTCTTACTTGTCAAGCTATTGTTAGGAAACTCACCATAATTGTAAAAAATAATCGTTATCGCAACCATATCGACGTCAATTGTGTGATGCATGTTGTGATAGCGACAGATTTGCGCAGTTAATCCTCTGAAACCAAATCATGCAAAAAGCATTAAACCTTTGATAGTCCAAGTACCGTCTTTAACAGTCAAAAGTGCAAAAAAAAGCAACACTGAGTAGTTAAAGCATAATAGGACAATGATTGTTTTGAAGTTGCTTTTTATCGCTATCGTGATTTGTATTTATTGCCGAAACGCAATAGCGATATTTTGCATATTTACTGCTTCTCCCTCAAATCTATTCGATTTGTAATCGTTGATGTTAATGTGGTTGTTGATATTTCAAAAAGCTAACTTTCTTGTCTTGTAATTGAAATATATACATATAATTAAATTGATCCTGTCGAATGAAAAAATATTGATAGTGGAACGGAATCTTAAAGTAACATTTTTTCATATTCGAACCGTTCTGAAGTACGATTTTGAAATTGAATGGTCCGGTGAATGGAATGTATTAAAAGTGATAAGAATTAAAAATAGACTGTGGTATATTTTAATTAAAAAATTAAACTGTTTCAAATATTCTTTCTATACCTATTATTTCTCCAAGAACAAACAGAGGCCCCACGATTCCGAAGAACCTTCTCATTTTGGACGTCGGTCAATAAATGAAAATATTTAATTTAAATTCTCGCTTTAATCAGAACTTTTATAACTCTTCTTATCTGTAAAATTACTTGTTTTGCCACAAGCGATATAATCTGACCTCCATTACATTTTACCAGAGGACAGTTATGAATAGCTTCATTTACTTTTTCCTCCTACAAGTATTGTAGTCTATTCTAAGTTAAGCGTTGCGAATAACTAAATCTGTTTACGGGTTTTCAACATTTCTAGAACAGTCAAATGAAGACAACTAGAAAAGTAAAATAGTTTTCGTGACCATTACTTGAAATGATACTTGTAATGCCTACTCATGTAGTATTTTATTAGAAGTACCCATATTAATAGTAGTAGAAGTAACTAGTAACTATTGTCAAACATTAAAGCACTTCGCAGGCGATATGTGCTTCAGGCAGCTTGTATAATACTATGGCTTATTTTATAATATTATTGGAGCTCGCACAAATTGTAGCAGAAAATCTGAAAGCGTAAAAATCAAGAGTAAATGTTATGTCCCCTTTTTTTGTGATTACTTCTATGGCAACAAATGTTACAATTATTTATGTAGCTTATTAATAAAAAGCCATCAGTCATATTTACCAAGCAGCAGTGTGTTGCGATTTCAATATTAGAATTCAGGATGATGGAGTAGTTGGCCAGTGTGGGACAAACGTACCTGTATACAATAAGTCAATTGTACTTACAATGTGGTTATCAAGTTAGGCAATGGGCCGGCCACGTCTGTCGCAGGACCGATGGCTGTTGGAGCAGACGAGCCCTGGAGTGGAGACCGCGTCTTGGTAAACGTAGTGTAGGACGCCTTCCAGCCCGCTGGACTGACGACATACGCAAGGTTGCCGGAGCAGGTTGGATGAGGGTTGCGGAAGATCGGGATGTTTGCCGCAAACTTGGGGCTAGTTGCCTATGTCCAGCAGTGGACTGCGATTGCCTGACGACGACGACGACGACTTACAATGTATTTATATTTATCAGATTTGTAATAGCTTTAGCGCTGGTTCATGAGTGAAACTGACGGAATTGTCTGAATAAGCTTAAGAACTTTTCTAGAATAGATTTCTAAGAAATGCAGCTAGTGACGCACGTAAGCAATTTTTGTCCATATAAATAGATCGTTTATATTTGTGGTTTGTATCCAAATAAATATCTAATTTGATATAATTAACTTTAATTATTTATCATTATTATCAAACTATAAATTCGAATTAAAATATACACCAAAATGAATTTTAGGCAATGATAATTACATTTTAAGCCTTATCAGTAACATTATCGATGCTATTTTTCATACATTTCACATAGGTCCTATAATGCGGGTGCATTTATTAATCTACATTTATTTTGCTATTGAGAAATGGTAAATATTTAAAATATTATCATTACATAAATTGTATTATAAAGCAGGTAAGATACCTGTACTGTACGGTATTTGTGGGAAACACATTTTATAAGTAGGTATGGACAGTTAAAATGTTTGTCTGGTATACAAATTTACATGGTTAGACAATAAACAAAAGGGGTAGAGTTCTGATTTGTTTTCTAACTCAGAAACATCATTTTTTCCGAAGACTAAAATACGTAGATATTTATTTTATGTGACATTATAAAAATCTTCCAACTCTGTGCATTAATATATTTTAAAATCCTCATAAGCACTTTTTTGTTGTATTTTGTTCTACCGCACGGAACTATTAAACGAACTTAGTTTTGTTTTTGACACAGGGTAAATCTTAGTAACTGAGTAATGTGAAATTGTACTCACTAAAACCCTTGACATTAGCACAGAACCAGAGAGGCTGCCGGATTGCAACAGTTTAACCTCCCGTGAGTTATTCCGGTCATGTCAACCATGAAGTCTGAGAGGGCAAAGAGTGGCCATAAGAAATGTATACGCTTGACCCCCATCTCAATCACCTATGGCCAGACAACGTATTTATCTACCTACTTCGTACAGGGAAGACGACTCATGGGACGTCTCCATCGTGCGAGATCGACCCTCCCCCGAGTACACTTTGTAGTCTTCGTCTGGATCATAACGATCTCACAGAAGTACATTACGGCCTCTGACGCCGATTCGCTGCGTAGCATCGCTGACACGACTGCCGGCAGGGAGAGATGTCATCCTGTTTTTGGGACCAAGACCTGCTTCTCGACATTCAACGTGGGACAAGACGTGCTGGGCAGTGTCTTGGTCAAAAACTAATTTACATACTTAGTAGTACATAGTTTACATATTTAGCATCTATTTTACTCGTCATAAGGACAAATCCAAAACTCTAAAAGGAGCATATGAATTGAAGTTTGCCGAGCAAAGAGCGAAATTGGATTCCCCGTGGGAACGCTCATAGCGTTCGACCGGTCCTGGCCGCCTCCAGTTCCATAACTCGAATAAATTCCGCGCAGAGCGTCGCGAGTACATTTATCTCGAAATTCGCAAACATACCGTGTGGAAATGAAATGTGCACTTAAAATGTGCTCCGGGTATATTGTCTGCATCGCGATGTGATGAAAATTGGAGTTTTTAAATGTATATTTTAGCTTTTGCTACCTGCTAGTTGTTGCTGCTAGAATGTTTGGTGAAACTAACGAATGCTAACGTTTTGTATTTCATGTAATGGTTTAAACCAAAAATTATATCTAAGTACATACTTATATTCCCTAAAAGGAGAAGAGGTCTATGCCCAACAGTGGGCGTACAGTACGTATACAGGCTGATACTTTACTACTTTATTTTTTATGTTTACCTACTCATCATTTTTAGATATTCAATTGAAATTATCATTTTGAATAGAAGATTAGTCGAAACTTTTTTTAGAAATAAGTCACATAAATATTTAATTAAGTTCTAAACAACCTTTGAACTGGAATTTTATTCGCAATCCCAGATACCTAATTTGAATGAAACTCATAATTCCGTTAGTCCTTTACAGATGGTGACAAAGGCAATGAAGATTTATTTGATTTATTTAATTTTGTTCTTTCATTTACGGTTATTTAAAGACAAGAAACAATATTTGATTTAGTTTTCAATTTATTTTGTATAAACATCTTTGTCATTTTAAATATAATTATGACTTGTAATAGGGTAAATCGACCAATTATCGGCCACCTACGCTACGCTTTAATTTTGTTATAATTGTACTTGATTTTAGAAATCCCCAGTCACAGCACTTCTTTTTAAAGTAAGTTGTTTACTGTTGAAGCTGCACGTCTTTGGAATTCTTTGCCTTTATCTATTAGACAAGAAAAGTCACTGAATTTGTTTAAAAGGAGAATAAAAGACTATTATTTTGCATCATTAATTCAATATTAATGCTATCGTCATTTGTGATCAATTGTTACTTTTGTAGTATTTATTTGTATGTATGTATGTATGTATGCATGAATGTGTGAATGTATGTATGTATGTATGTATGTATATTTATATGTATATTATATATAATATGTGTTTATTATTATGCAATATTTTGTTTATTTTACTTTATTTTATTGACTCTGTACACTCTTTCCGCTTCCATTTCGTAAAATCCTTTTAAATAAGGTTGTCTGGAAGAGATCGCTGTTTAGCGATAAGACCGCCTGTGTACCTAATAATATTGTCTTGTCCGAAATTTCTTAAATATATATATTTTTTGTGTACATCAAAGAATAAATAAATAAGTAAATTAATAGATTATTGGTTAATGTTATTATGAAAACTGTAAATGCTACATTCAGTCCTGTATTTTCACGTTACTGAAATTAGCGAATAATAATAACTAAATAAAAGGCAAAAATTATACAAAATAATAAATGATGATAAAAACGTATTTGTTCCAAATTTCGGCCACCTTTAGATAGATAGATAGATAAAATCTTTATTGCAAACATACACTTAACAGGAAAGAAAAACAACAGTAACAATCTTCGCGAAAAATAAAGGTGTAGGTACAAAGGCGGTCTTATTGCTATAAGCAATCTCCACCAGACAACCATTTGTGAAAGAAACAAAGTAAAAATATATACGTATGGGGAATGCAATATACTAAAAAGAAAAAGTAAACAATATATATTTGATATTAATTCATATATATATACAGGGTCAATGCGGACCATGGGTACTAATTGAAAGTACGTGTATTTTTCCTATTCAGAAACACTTCGAACCAGTAGGAAAATAAATAATACGAAAAATAATAATATACGAAATATACGAAAATAATATGCGAAAAAAAATATAGTAGATGCCTTGAGTAACGTATATTATCGAAGCGGCAACGGTGGATATTTTTTCATTCATGTTTCTAGAAGCTAGGTGCATTCCTTGCTAGAAAATATACATCATGTGAAAACTGAGCTGAAACTTAAAAACTGTCTAGGCTACTACATCCTAGATCCGATTTAG
>DVXP01003594.1:0-11157 GCA_018235645.1 Junonia grisea
GGCATTGTAACTTTGTGACCGTTTTGTATGACAGAACTATGTCAATCTAACTTTTAAGATTATCTATCACTTCCGCGTTTGACTTACCTGCTTCTAGTTAGGGCCGAAACATACTAAACCATCGCTCAATATCGTAATGACAAAGTTTAGCTAGACGAATAAAAAAGGCTTTGGTAACACATTTGTTTTACAAATAATTGCTTGTAATTGTAAATTTAAAGTAGACATTTAATATTATTATACGACACGTTTTATATTTTGTGGAATGAAAAAAATGTCCTACTACATATGTGATATGATACATACCTATACCTATTATATTTACATCAAAAGTCTAAAATGAAACGTTAATAAAATTTACATATTATATGGGTAACTTCTACCAATCTGTACTTTTATAGTTTTAAACTTTGCTCTTTAGCAATTTGAATTTAAAACTAGATTTTAAAGTTCTATATCAGATGAACAAGGCATAGCATCTGTCCGCTTCAAGTATTGAACTAGCGTTATCGTGGCGTCGCGGTGGCGCGCTTTCCCCGCTACCGAAAAAAGTTGCAAGTTGCTGGGCGGCGCCGGAGAACATTCAAATTTATCGATTGTCCCGCGAGCCTCATTACGGCATCCCTCAAAACTTACCCGCTCGCTAACCTAGCCCTTCTCGAACACTATAGCCACATTACTTTTTATTCGCCGTCGACGCCCGTATCTTTTTTTCATCGTCGGTTATTATTGTCCGTTAAACTTTAAGTGCTCGGCGGCTAACTTTCGATGTCTTCGTGATTTACGAGGCGTCATTTCCAAGTGTTTTATCGAGCATAAATGTAAGTTCGCTACTTGTTGAGATTGAAGGTCGGATCGCCCGATTTGTTATCGCTTTAGTGGGTCAATGTTTTATTATCAATTCGCTCGGAATGTAGATTCGCGTTCGTGGAGTGTTAAGTGGGAGACCGTATATATTTCACGGAGGAAGGAGGTATGTCGTCGAACAGTAGTTTCGCATCTCCGGGTGGTGGGGTGGGGGGCAATGATCCATTAATCTGGCAGAAGCCCATGTGGCGCCACCGACATACCTGCCGACGCGACGCGCGGACGCCTACCTAACGACACAGATCGTACATTTCAACATGTGCAAATATGTATGAAATTATTAAGTTCACAAGTCGACATGGCTTGGATATTCTCCATACTTCATACACTATTTTCGGTGAACACTGAGATTTATGTTTATTTATAGTATACCTATAGCACCAACAAGTAAATATCAGTACTTTCATAACATTGGTAAAATTCATTTAATAACATTGTCATAAGCTTTAATAAAAATTATATATTGGTGTCTCTTGACAGAAGTTACGTTTTATGAAACATGGACTAAAGTTACATGATATTGGTGTAATGAAGCGTAGATCCGTTAGTCGGAAATAATTTTAAGTATGGGGTTTCCTGCATTTTTCCTTAGTTTTTATTATCTTATCAATATGGGTTTTAATACTCATACTACTGGTTCTTTTAGACATTATTTATGTAACTTGAAATTTTAATAAACATACCTAAGTGTAATTAAAGTATTTTTTTCTAACGCAATTTTGCGTGTTAAAAACTTAAGCAAATAATAAAATTTCGTTTTTAGTATATTTCGTATTAGCAAAAAATAAAATATGTATAATTTTAGGAACAAATATTTAAATGTATACACAATTGATATATTTATATTCTTCATTACTTCCAAGGTGAAGTTATTAACTACCAACATAAGATCGTAACATTTAGACATTCATAGGCCGCAATTCACTAAATGGAATGGTTTACTTATCCTCCTGTCGTTCTTCAAAGCACGACTACCTTACTTTATTTATTGAGACGAATATCTTTCATATATTGTATTCCCATTGTACCAGTAGGTCAATGCTGGATTCGAACGCGTAACGAACGAATAACGAGGTGATCGACCCTTACTCTATCATGATGTACGTCAGTTACTTGTCAAGTGCTCCGATTTTGTCCAGATAAAATTTACCGAACGTTTCAGAACATAGTACAAAAGTGACGTCTGAAATACGAACACCCCTGAATTTAAATGCGAACTCACACGATGCATCACGTCACCGAATGCGGAAACAGTGGCGTCGCCTGCCACCCATTCCACAAAAATCTGTCGCCATATTTCAATCGCTGAATTGACACATAGCTTTTCGAAACCATAAACTTTCACGCGAAAACTTTAACCTGGCATATTTACCTTAGAAATTCCTCAGTACAGATAGCGCGACTTATTTGACGAGTAAAAACTTATAGATAGGTCATGTTCCGACCGGTGTGGAAGTTTTCACATAAATTGGCGGTCATTCGACGCGAATATGCTGACTGAGGGAGTAACAAATATGCCAAGTTAGGTTGTTATAACGGCGATATGTAAGTTTTGTGATACTTCGCCATTAAGTTTATGGAAACGACAGCCGAGATAACATCGCACTTTCTGAGAGCTTTGCGTAATTCTTTTCTATCCTGTGATATCATAATTTGATTAAAAGGTTAACTTAATAAACTTGCGGAAAGATAAAATCGGTAATGCTTAAATCGAATGTGTTTTGAAAAATTCAAACGTAATCTGTCAAACGGCGGACTAATTGTAATTTTATTGGGGAGTCGTTTGCTCGCAGCAGAAGGACCGACAATGCCGCGTTAAAATGATTAATTTTTGTGGAACCGCCGAAGGTGGCGGCCGCGAGCACTCCTACTGAACGGACGATTAATCTTGCTCCATGCAAACACCGTTCGTACCGGCATTGTACGAAGATCCCGATATTTTTTCTGTCTTATACAATACCATTAAGAAACTGCTACCGCTAGTTGGTCGCGCTCTTCCCACCGTCTCGTAGAGCCCATTGAAGGATTGAAAAGGTGTTTGCGTTTCGCTTCGAGAAAAATAGAACTCCCCTTCGTTTTAAAATTTTTTTCGTCATCACTTAGGCTTCGATAGTTATTACGATGAAAATGAAATGTTTTAATTCTCCATCGTCATTCGGTAACAATGAATCTTACTAAAGAGAATTTTATTCAGTCATTCTTTGTTCATTGAATAGAAAGAACCTTATAAAGAGCTTTTCCTCAATGCAATTTGATGCGATTTTGAATTTAGAAAATAGATAACATGCAATAACTGCAATACTTAAGCAGTTTTCAAAACAAAATTTAGTGCTTTTCAATACAAAGTCCATCTAATATTAAATGTCATTATAAATCATTACGAAACTCTCTTACTACTAAAGAAATACTACGTAGGACCCTCGATAAAATTTGAGGAAACATATTAAGGACCATAAAATTTTAATCATAAAACGAATTGGCACACTGCGAAGCATCTTAGGTGGGGTCAAGAGCGGCGACTGTCAGATTTAGATCTGGGCACTCGCCAACAACGCGACCGTTCCTGCTCTGCTCATAGACTTAATTTTCTTTTTATTGCTTTAGCAATTAGTATTGCTCATTTAGTAAATCTTAAACGTTCATTTTTAATATCAAAATTGGTTTTAGGACAAATATGGACAATGTACAAGACAGTATTATAGATAATTGACTCGTGTATTAGAGTATTAAAATATATATAATAATGCAATATAACATATAGTATGCATAAATAAATTTACTGTGTAACATTTTTTTATATTTTTATATGATACTCTTATGGGCTAATTTATTCATCATCATATTAATATTTATGTTGAGTGACAGATAACATAAAATTACAAGTAAGTACAATAGCCCATTATTGCTAGACCGTTAAAATGTAACGAAGTATCGAATTCCATAGAATTATGACATTTTACACATGTATGTATAAAATTATAGGCAATACCAAATGAGTATAGCAGTAGGTATGTACCTACCTATTGAACGATAATTTTTTAGATAACCCAAAATAAAAATAGAGTATTATTATAATAAAAAATGTTCTAAATTAAACATCCCGAAACAATATACAATTTTTGTATTACACAATAATACATAATGATACTTTATGACAGAATAGATAACACTACCTAGGTATAAATGGTTCAAATTTTAAATTCTGATTAGGTTGAATACGAATACACAGGACAATATCCCATATATAATATCGGCAGGTAATATGACAACTTTTGGACACAATACTCATTTTATTTTATTTACTTTGAAGTGATTTTAAACCGTGCGATTAATTCAGATCTATTACTTAAACAACTTTATTAAGTTCAAGTTTAGTTTGTTTAGGATGAAGCATTTATTTAGCTTCATTGAAACTATAATTTATTACTATATCATACAATTCGTTGCAAAGATTAACTTTAGTTACCCTCTAATGTTTTCCAAAATTCCAAAAATTGAAATGTGAAATGATTCGAAATGACGTATTCAAATCATGCCACCACAGATTCCGACCTCAATTCAATCGAATTACGAAAATTTCAATGTTTTATTAAGTTAAACTTTCCCGCGGTGGTAGATCTAAGTGAATTTATTTATACTTAGTTATCGTCTTTCGGAAAAGTCATCTTGCTAACGTTTCGGTAAGTTGAATAATTAAATTTGTCAGTGTCGGTTGACACGCCGGTGGATTTTCTTCCGAATTTTCAATGCTGTCACGTTTGACTGCCTCCTCTTTGCTCCCTTCTATTGTGTTATCGTGATTCTCCGATTTGAATTATTTATTGTTTCACTTCACACTCTGGAATTATCAGAATTGTCTTGATTTTACTAAATTGAAACTTATTCAATGCGAAATTTCAAAATTATTAATTTATTCGTTCAAGTTAATATTCAAGGCATGATAATAAAAATATAAAAGGAAAATACAATTGGTATTTTATTATTATTTATCTGATTTTATTATTGAAAGACTCCAAAGATTCTTATTTAAGACGTGCACGTCCTATTATATCAAACGAAGTAAGACACATTGCATGTTCTATATTCTATTCATACTGGGTGTAAATGTATTCAATTTTTGTATGCGCATTCATTTGAATCTGACGCATTTTCAGCTATAAGGCATACACGCGTCGGATATATGTATGTATGTTTATAAAATTTCTCTTCCGTCTTACTGAAACATTTAACGGATTTCACAATCATTTTCATTTATTTTCTTTCTAACTTCAAATTTTATTGTTTTGTAATTTTAAATAATCACATACTTATTCAAGTAATACTTTTCTATCTAAATGTGTGAAATTTTCTTATATTTAATTGCTTAACAGAAATACAATTTTAAGCTGTATTCTATTGTATTTTGAAGGTCTATGATCCGTGCACCCATAGTGTGGCGTAGGTAGTACTGAATTATTCAATACACAATCGCTTAGACCGTTCTGTTTCCACGTTTCTTTAATAAAATATTCTCCGCCCGAAGGTTAGATATATGTGCAGCTTGAAACGATTAAAGCCTTGAAATTAAATTTCTTTTAGCTTTTTATTTCTAGGTAATATAAATGATAGTAATTGTTTTATTCTATAGTAGAAGAATGTTTTGTGCCTGTGGAAAACTCTACATTTCTACCAGTATTTCTTTTTCTAAACGTAGCTATCCTTGTGTACGCTATCCTTAAATCATTTTCTATGATTTAAGGATAGCGTACACATTCTTTACAAAAACCTATCTTTCTTCATTCTTGCATTAATTACATAAATTATGTCCAATCAATTAAATTATAAGCTTACTCAAGTCTCTGGGATAGTTTATAAAGTATACGAAAGTATACGAAGAGAAAACGCATGTAATAACATTTATAAATGAAATTATTACACGCAGTGAAGCCGTAAACCACGGAAATCATAAGCCATTGATTTTGAAGATTGCGTAACACGATATTATAGCATGGAAATTCGACAAAATTTAAGTCGCTGGAGCATTAAAGGGGACGTCGACGGAGACGGTTAATTCACCCCATAAGGGTCGCTATGGCGCCAAAGATCCTACCGTACACGAAATTCTAAGTACGATCTCGCACGAATCTTGTCTGCGACTTTAGATGAACGTTACCGAATAATGATATATTTGGAAATATACAAGGGATTATTTTTGTCTGATGTAAACTTTTTAACTAATGACTGAATTATAAAGTGTTTGATGTAGATATAAAATAAACGTTACCTCAACAGTAATCCATAAAATAAAACTATCAAAAGTTTAATTTCAAGAAGAAAGTAAAATAATTTTAAAGTTCATATTGTTCTACAAATGCGGTATTATAAGATACGAGCATGAATGACATTTTGATTGGAAGTTTTTTTATTCCGTTTGCTTATATTTAAAATAAAAAGAAAAATCCATCGAATCACTCTTATTGGTAAAGGAAATATAAAATTTGTACAGAATTATAGTTTTTAAAAGTCATTAGTAGGACCGTGAAATCCGTCTCCTTTGTGACAAGTTATGCGATTACTTTTATTCATACGTCCCAATTATAGTAGTGGAATTCTTGGTAAGGGCTTCTGGCGACAAATCCATCAGACTCTCGACAGGCCATTTGTTGCGCGCGTTTTCACGCTTGATAAATCGCGCGACTTGTCCACATTTAGTGGATTTATGTACGAGTCCAATTGTTGTACTTTATTCGTAATTGAATGCAGAAATATATTTCGTCTTATCAGTATAACGGTCAACGCTTAAATGTACTCGATTGCGTGATGCTGGCTCATAACTGTCTTTATTATTCGAAAAGCCACGGCACCATAGTATTGGTACGGCTCGTTTAAAAGTCGGATCATGGTCTCGTTGAATATAAAATTTTCCATAGTCAAAGAGAACAGTATAAGTAATAAGTTCCACAGCAGTTTTGAAATAAAGTGTAAAAAATGAATGTACAACGCGAAGATTCTAGTTTACAATTGTACTACATGTATATTAATGAATCAGGTTATTTTTTTTTGTATGTGCTCAAAGTTGGAGTAAACGTGTGTAACATAATTTATGCATTTCTATATTCCATCGAGAGCTTCGACTAGATAATATCCATGTTAAATTGCGCGTAAAAACGGTAAAATATTCCAGGTTTTACAGACCACTTTTTAGCAATTTTATGATTTAGTTGAAATTTCCACTTATTTACACCGGAATGAACGATATGAGAAAGTGGCAGTTCTCACAGGGCACGCAAAAATTATTTATGGCCTCTTTTATTGCTAAACTTCATTCGTTGCTGTGGTTGCTTTTATTCCTTCAACGGAAAAAGTTGTGAGATTTTATTACCGGTGTGAGATAGGACACGTTATTGCACCAAGTTTGAGTCGGAATTAAAATAGGTTTTTTGTGGTCAATAAAAGCGATATCCATATATGACATGTATGAAACTTTTTTATTACTTCGTAATAGTTTCTGACGGTTTCTGTGCACATTTATCGGAACGAGTCTAACAATGAGTTTGCTCTGTTGCAGAACTCGATCCGGCACAACCTGTCTCTACACAACCGGTTTATGCGGGTCCAGAACGAGGGTACGGGCAAGTCTTCGTGGTGGATGATCAACCCGGATGCTAAGCCTGGCAAGTCAGTCAGAAGGCGTGCCTTGTCTATGGAAACGTCGAAGTCAGAGAAAAGAAGAGGCAGAGTAAAAAAGAAGGTATATTTTTTCCACGATAAATGAAAGTATGATAATGGTATATAAATCCACACAATAATTTATTTTTGTTTGTACAGCCCGAAGCATTAAGGAATGGAATCGCAGCAGATGCCACACCAAGCCCGAGTAGTTCAATATCCGAAAGTCTCGACATTTTTCCAGATTCTCCGATACACAGGTGATTATTTTTTTTAACAATTGAACTATGACTTAGTCTAGAACTTTAGAAAGTCAAAGTGATAGATGTTTTAAGCGCCTAGACTAGTTGCTTCACATAATATTTTCACAGATGTGTAAAAGTAAGGGTTGATATATGGCATCATGCCAATTATGTTAACGGACATGACCGTCGTGGACTGCGATACTAATTCGATGTTAAAGACATAACAATTCCCCTAAACAAGGAGTAGCGTGCATTTTGCCAAGTATTTCAATGCACCTAGTATTTACATTCATCCAAACAATTTATTACGGGCATGTAGAATCCACTTTACGCACAAACAATAAAAACTACCGATCGACATAACGTAGCGTTGACCACGCTAATAAAATTGAGTTATAGGAATACTGTTACTTTGTGATAAAAGGTTTTAAATCATTCACGACCATTAGATGATGAGTTATATGGACTCTGAATCTCGTCATTCTTTCCCATATTAAACATTTTTATTGCCGAATATATGTCAAAATTAGGAACGTAATTGACATTTATATCGGACATTTTTTTGCTCAATGTCCTTGTTTGAAGAAGCAGTCCGTAACAATTCTTACAAAGTTATATTCCGTCGTACTTTGCGCTAATAAAATGTTTCTTCTGACCATTTTACCCGTTATGATGATCGCTTCATTTGGCATTCATGTTAGCGGGCCTTGATGGAGGCATTAGATTTGCATGCTGTCCATTATACTTTATGTATAAGATATTTTTAGACACAACTAGGTCCTAGTTCAGTTATTTTTTCTGCTACAAATTTTCATTTTTTGCATATCAAGCGTCGATATAAAACTTGACCAGGTTACGCTAGAATAATAATAAATGTTAAACTTTTTCTATGAAATATACTTTTTGGTCAGTTTATATCGATACTTGTGAATATATTTTTGACGCTTGTTCGCTTTTGCGTAGCAGCAGTTTTCAGCTGTCGCCGGACTTTCGTCAAAGGGCCTCATCCAACGCGTCATCTTGCGGTCGGATGTCTCCGATACCTTCTCTGATACCCTCGGAACCGGAATGGGCATCAGATTATACTCCTGCGGGAGACTTTGCATCGACCAGTGATTTCTCACCCGCTGATTATACTCAAGACCAAGACCTAGCAGGAACTCTCGCTGACTCGATGAAACTTCATGGAACAGATCCATTTCTAAATACGTAAGATCTTCAATTTTATTTGCTTGAGCTAGGTTAACTTTTTTTTTAAATAGATGCTAAAATATTAAGTAGTTTCACTTAAACTAATAAAATGCAATTTAGATGCTGCTTATCTAGATTTGTATGATTGAAATGAAAACTATGATTAGTTATGGATTTTTAAAATCATATGTATATTGTAAAAATTTAGTGTTAATTAAATTTGGGTTAATGTATCAGGTACGTTCCAACGACATCGTCGTCGTCGTCGGGTGGGAGCTATCGGTTCGCGTACGGCGCATGTCCCCGGCATCCACACGGCGCGTGCGCGTGCGCATCGCTGTACCCCGCGCATCCCGCGCACCCCGCGCACCCTACTCATCCGCATCAACATGCGCTAGACCACTTCGTCAGACCGCCACCACCTGCTGATCCTGCTGATATTATGCAAACAGGTAAGTTATAGTTGTTTACAACGCAATTGCTAGAAAAATACGGGGTAATAAAATTTTATGTTATTAATTTGTTCCACCTTTTTTGTTGTAAGGTAGGTATTTATTATCGACTTCTAAAAACCTGGTAACTACTATTGAATTCAGTTTGTACAAATACAATGTCTCCTGTTTCTTTATAACAGAAAGCCAGACTCAGATGGTGACGACGTCTGACGCCACGCTTATGAACGGTGGTGTGATGTTACAAACGGGCGCTGTTGGTCCGACAACGGTGATGGGGCAGATCATGGGAGCTCTCTACACTGGGCTCTCGGAAGATTTAAACATTGAGACGTTAGAACACAACTTCGACTGTAACGTTGATGAGGTACGAAATTTTGTTTATGAAAAAAAATCATGTTTCCATGTTTCAATAAAATAGTACACTAACGTTTTAATTACTATAATGTATTTTATACGAATTATATTGTTTCCAATATTACTCGTTCTAGTTTAAATATAGCTTACGATATTTTCAAACCGATCTTGTATACTCACGTGTTCGACTCTCGCAGGTTATAAGGCACGAACTTAGCATGGACGGTTCGCTGGACTTCAACTTTCCTCAGCAGAACACGGCGATGGCGGCCGAAGCGGAAAGCCAGTTCGTGGCTCCCGCGCCGCCCGTGCCCACGACGCTCTCAGGTGGAGGGGCTCCACACACCCCCTACTCCGCCGCCCCCTCTTGGGTCCATTGAAAAAGAATAGTTACCTACTTATACGTTGAAATATGTAAATGCCATATTCGACGCACAATTCTGTCTGTAAATACGACGCAAACAGATTCTGTTCGAGTTGTTACTTTTGCATGGTAGTCGAGATTTTTTTTTGTTTATCATGTTAAATAATGTTAGAATTTTATTTAGCGTTAATGTTAAACGGGCCGTTACCGATCGTTGTTAAAGTGTCAATTGTGTTAGAGTAGGTTTTAGTCTTAAGCTAGGTGGAAGCTTGTGATATGAGTAGTTTATTGATAAGTAGAGGACCGAGTAGAGGGGGCATATGGTGGGATTTTATCCAGTGGTCATTAAAGGTAATTATATTTTTTGAACTATTATTTTTCACTACACACCTTTTATTTCTCAATATTATTATTTTTTCAAATTCATGTTTTGTAATATTTTACAACAAAAGACTTAATATTTTATTATGCTTACGAAGTAAGGATAATACAGTCTTATAATATTCAAGATACAATTTGTAAGCAAAAAAAGAACAAAAACGTAATTCTTGACGTATAGCACATATAACAGACAGTACAAGTGCAATAAATCCTTCGAATATCTGCGTTAATCCACCAAAGTTTTCAGTTGAGTGTCCAATAACTCAGTCTCGACGGTATCGCTTCTTACAAAACTATAACTTTATTGTTTCGTGAAAACAGCGGACGGCAATCTGACCCCATTTTCGAGTATTTAAGACGGAGATAGGAGACTCAGAAGTTTTAACGCTCGTGTTGCAGTTTTTGAACGTTCGGATGGCGCTTTTGTTAATTTAAAATTAGTATATAGAATAAAAAATATATATTTAAAAAAAATACGTTTTTTTTTATTTTTCATGAATCAAAATATTAGTATAAATGTTCGGAACATATTAAAATATATGCACATTTATACCTATATATGTTTATTAAATATGAATAATATGATATAAAAATCTATATGAGGTAGCTCTAAAAAATTAAAGACAGTGTTCTTGAAACATTCATTTTTACG
>DVXP01003595.1:0-11156 GCA_018235645.1 Junonia grisea
TCGGCATTTTTGTCTGGGTTTGCTTATGAATTCAACGAGGTTGAGACTGGCAGAGACTTTACCGTAGTCATTATCTCCGAAATGTAACTATTATATTTTGTATTGCAAGTTATCTTAGTAAATTAGCACATTATTAACTTACTAGCGAAATCATGTCATAACAAAGTTAACAAACATATTTAGCTTTAGTCTACGTAGGTACGTGATGTGTTAATATCGGGAGATAAGCGAAGTGTTAATAAAGTTGTTTTTATACAACTATTAATAATTTTCGTTAGTAGTCCTCAGATATAATAAATTTGTAATATCGCGTCTCAATTTTCGTTATTAACCCGCAAGAACAATCAAAACGTAGTTTGTTTTATCGGAACACGTATCACGTAGTTATATCATATTACATATCGTTACTGAGTGAGTGAGTAAGTGACTGACAGACAACGCACAGCCTAAACTACTGGACCTAGAGACTTGAAATTTGACACGTACCTATACCTTTCTGAGTATCTTAGGGGTGTACTAAGAAGGGATTTTTTGAAAATTCCCACGGGATAGGGAATAAATGGGATTTACATTTTTGAGCCTAAGTAAATCTATCTCCGTAAATATAATTAATTTTTTAGGGTCCATTTATTAGGGCTTTCAAATTTATCATGCAAGTAGGTTATAACAAAAACTAAAAAATATTTTTAGGATACTTTGGAATTCCCTAGGGATATTGAATAAACGGGTATTGTATTTTTTCTCGTTTATTATTAAACGGTACTTTTGAATTGCACGCAAACGTTTGAAAATAAAAATTGCACTTAACGTAATAAACTTACACATATTGTTATAGGTACTGCGTCAATTTCTAAGAAGAATTTGGTACAAAAAACAACATTTCTTAATAAAAAATAAGATTCATCATCACAGTTTCATCCGAGTTTCCGTTATTGGAAATGAACAGGAATTTCTGGAATTAAAACGGCAAAACGTTGACGCGCCTTATTCGTGTTAGTATGCCACAAGCAAAATCACGCAATTACACACATTCATGGCATTCCCAAGACCGAGTGCTTTAGAGTTCCGTACTTACGGGCTTAATTATACAGTACTAACTACGCCGACGGTTCACCTATGCTAACACTATAAAGTGGGAAGATTCGATTGATTTTTTTAATGTACAGGCTCCGAAACTACTGAACTTTGAAATAGGTCACTATTTGAAAATTCTTTCATTGTTGGTCAAGGTACACTATCTCCGATGAACGTAGGCTATATTAAATTGTCAAAAAAAAAATGGTGTTAAATTTGATACTAAAATAAGAAAATTGTACATTTAAGAAAACTTAATGGGAGGTATTCTTAATGAGAAAGATTAAGCATAAAGATAGATATAACAAACGAAAAAATGTTACCGAAACAGAAATATATTTAGTAAGTAACAATGCAAATGCAAGCAATGTAATGCAAATAGTATTCGTAAGTAACGAAAAAAGCAAGATAGGTAAACGAAAAGTCACGCCTACTTCAGGATAAATCTTTTTTCAGGGTTAAGCGAAAATCACTCTTTTTCATTTTTTTATCATTGGCATGTATAGAGGTAGTTTTATTGTTGACATTACGCTTAGTATACATTGTAATAATTTCGGCCATCAATCAACATTATTGTAATTTTATAGTTTTGCATGTATACATCCGCGTGTAAATTTTGGCTCCTGGCCACGCACAAGTTGTAAAAAACTGCATACAAATTATTTATTTATATCATAATAATACTGCAAGTAATATTTATTTATAGATAATTAGATATGTATTGCATCCAAAAAATTAAATTAATCAAAAGCAATAGAAGTAAAGTTACTTATAGTTTTATAAGTATTTATAAATTTATTTAGTTCCTGTCCTATAAGTTTTTTTATTTTTATACTTTAGATAAATGAAAATCCAAAAACCTTTAAAAAAACACCTTACAATAAGAATGTCTATTGTAGTTTTTATTTATGTGTTATTTTTTATAGGATATTTTTAAGTCCGTTGAAATAAATAGAGTGTTTTTCAACGTTACATAGCTATAACAGTCTTTGTGAAACCATAAATTCGTACCAACTATGGCATGATTTATGTCATCCTGAGTCAAATGGTTCTAATCTACGGTTATCTAACACATGGCAAATCTTTTATCGCGATTTCGAACTTGTTTGTTTTGTAAAAATATTTACTTTAGTTTTTGGACCGTGGACTTGGCTCGGTGGGTTATTCCCCTAATCGGGTTTTAGATAACAAACTGCCGATTTTCTTGGTAATAACATTAACTTGATTTCAGTCTTTTATCTGTTTAGAAAATAATAATAACTTTACCACGTTTTTTATCCTTAAACTATTAAGTATGGGAAGGATAGGAAGAAATAAAGATATGAAGGCATGAAATGTGGCTCACATTTCATGCCTTCATATCTTTATTCAACGTTCATATCTTCATATCTTTGCTCAAAGTTCCTATAATTTGAAGAAAAAAAAACGTAAGATAAAAAGCATTGTCTAAGAGCATTATGTAGCTAGTTCAATCATTTAATTTAAGAGATTTTTTCAACTTGGCGACACACAATCCATTGGTAATGGTAACAGGCATGCAAAAACTACTGCACGATTTTTTTTGTAAAAGTAACTAGCCCTGATTTGCAGACTTTTCGCTTATTACCTACTGTGCTTTTTGTATGAATAAAAGCATGATGTTGTGCGGTCTTTATGTATTCCATTTATAAAAAACTTATTATTTGTAAACTCTTTATTAGTCTTTATCTTGTGAGTAGTTCCTTAAACCTCATCCCTTCTGGGCGTTATGTATAATTATGTAATAATAGTATGTCTATTGTATAAGTATATCCAGTCATAGTAACAGTTCAATGATATATTACAAAAACATATAAAACGGGTAGGTACAGAGGCAATAACTGTTTACAAATCACTGCCGTGACGGTGATGGTACGTTTGGTTTCATTCGCAACCGTTTATTTTTACAAGTAGCTGTTGCCCGTGGTTTAGTTCGAGTTTATTCTAAGTTTGATTACAATACTTTTTTTTGCCTTAACTAATTAAGACCACGGTCATATTTTCGTCATCCAGACGACAGAATAACGTGTTTTAATTCCACATCTTATCTCTTTGATAAAAGACCTACGAATTAAAAAACCGACTTGATTTGACTTAAATGTTCATTAATTGATAAATTGTATAATGACTTTAATGTTACATTTCCATTATTGCCTCATTATAAATTATTTAACAGGTTTTTTATACACACTTTACATCTCTTTCTGAACTAAACAGGTTTAAAAAATGGTACTGTCTGTTAAAATATACTCTAAATTCAAATTGCTTGTTTAACTGGCTAAACTTGTAGTTTATTAATATTAGGTTTCCTTGTAGTCCGTACAAAGCAAGATATGTAAAATTCTAAATAAACTATAAACATGTGTTAAATAGGGAAATTATTTGAGTCATTCTGATTTTTAAAACAAAAAAATTGTGGTTTGTCTCATGACTGATTATTATCCATTATTATTGATAAAAAAAAGATAAAATAAAATTGTACAGCACAATTTTATTTTATCATTTTTATTTTGTCATTTATTTGCTGGGAAGTTTTCTTTTGCTTTGTTTTAGGGATTAAAAATGGTAATTTTTTATAATTAATATTAAATTAAGTTATAATAAAACAAACTGAAATTAATTGTTAAAATCAATCAAATATTTATTCTGATAATATAAACAAGAGCAAGACAACAAGGACAAGTTTATGATTGAATAGAGTGTGGTTAAGACACACCAAGATCAATTTAATAAATAATAGTCAAAATTTTTGAGTCAACCTATAACATTATGTAAATAATTTGAATTTCTAAGCATTAAATTGCTAATTTGTGCTAATTAATACTTGAAGAAAGTTTTCACCTGAATTTAGTTTATCTTTGATGTTAAACTAATTCGGCAAGAATAAATGGTAATTAGTGAATTATTTGCAGTGGTTTTGTTAATTTTTTTTATAATATCTACATTCTAGTGACATGCTGTGTAAATTGACAATCTAAAGACCAGACTCATAATTTTAAATTATATGAGATACAATAAAAAATACAATAAATTAATAAACACTTTAGTAAATAAGAAAATACATAATATAAGTGAACTTTGATTCTATTTAACTCTTAGATTAGAAATCTAGTTTTATTAGATAATGCTCTAGTGATTTTTTTGATACAATGCCAAAGTTTTTTAATAGTTGGCAATGAATAGATTTATCAATGAAAATTAATGATGTTTGTTTAATTTTCCACCTCAAAATCTATAAATATATAGTAATAATAAAATTTCCATAAATAATAATGTACAGGGCAACATATTCTTGCATAGTTGATCAAACTTTAAATAAAAAAACATACCTTTTTATAAATTTCAAAGCTTGTAAACTGGGTTGCGGCATATGGGAATATTCTGACCATTTGGGCGCCATTTCCTTTATACAGGGCGAGCAGAGATTCCTGTTTAACGATGGCCATGAGCCCACCGAACACACCATGGTGTTTGTAATGGGTTGACTGGGCTTGTAGCAGTATTTTGATACGGTCTAGCGGTGCTACTGTAGTCTTTGCACACATTCCTGCTACACCTGTTATAAAACAAATAGGAAAATTTATTCATGAGGTTTTATTGAGGACTGATAAAAGGGTGAAAAATGTCTATAAATAATAAAATTTATACTGTTTTTTATTGTGTTTATGGTAAACATTTCATTCATTTAATAAATTAAGTTGAACATACAATTATTTTTGCTGTATGGAAATATACAAAGTTGATAGATAAAAATAAGTATTCTTATTTTATCTTATATTATTTTAATTTAGGCTAATAGGTAGGAGAATTTGTAAAATTTAACTTTTAATTTCTAACATAAAAAATGAGTTTGACTTACCTCCGGCTAATAAATTTTTGAGTATAAAATCGAGGTCATTCTTAGTTTCCATCTTGAGAGCCATCTCCAATCAGATATTCAATAAACTGACAAAATTTTTGACACAACCTGAGACACTTTTGATCTGAACGCCTCAATTGGGAACTGATTAATTAACACTATATGGCCGATAGACGAGGAACATGTCTTCACGATTTGGAACGCAACATATTAAACACACTTTCACCTCGAGACTTGCAAACAAAACTTTCTTTGTATGACTATTAATGATGTCACAGAGTTTAAATTTATTTATGAATTTAAATTCAAAACGCAAATAAAAACTAATAAACGACACTTATTAACGTATATTTACGTTACGAACCGAATTTTAATTATTATAGATATCTAAACAGTTATCGTTTACATTATTAAGGGATTTTCTTCGATCGTCCTATCAACTCGCAACGTTGACGTTCGTCTGACCAACTGTCCGGCTGACAAGTGACACCAAAAAGTGACACCACGGCGGCCGAGTCCGAGCCTGACAGTAGCCTGACAGCTTTACCACCAGTGCTGCCATCAGTTAGATTTTAGATTGCCGTAGAAATTAGATAGATATCACGAAACTGTTGTAGATAGATAGATATCTATCTTTATCTATCTACTTTTATTTTAATGTTGTATCTATCTATCTACATTTCTTTTTAATAGTAAACAAATCATAAATCCATTAACAGTAACTTTTTACGAGATATGACTAGTTTACCGAGGTAATTCTTATAACTGCCTGCGTATTACACAATCTTTATCTACACGTTATTTACACGTTAGATATCTACAATTTATCTATCTACCAAATTGTATCTAATAAAATGTTAGAAACAATTCAGTAGATAGATAAATATTAGATATCTAGTTATAACGAGCATTTAGTCTTTTTTACTAGAAGTTTTTGAAATAAAAAAATTTTCAAATTAATTTATTAAAATAACAGAACGACTAATTTTATTATTTATTTCTTGATACAACTTGGTATCGGATCCTTTTTAAATACAAAATAATATGGATTTCATTTAAAAATCAACATTTCAATAACACAATAATTTTTTGTGTACCTAAAGTTTCATACAAACTTTTAACAGATAAATAATTCTGAAAAGGACAATACAGCTTTCATTGATCCTGATAGTTTTGAAGGTCACCTTGAAAGACCGCGAAAGCTCAAACGGGCGCGACGAATAACACGAACATCGTAAAATTATTTGGGTGCATGCTCGTCCGCACGTTGCACCCAGCGCGGTAGTATAAATGTAAAGTAAACAGGGAATCATTGATATTTCAACATGTTGCGTTACTTGTATGAATAATTCTGTAACTTCACATGTGTCGCTTGTTTCATCTTGGTTTCATCAGTAGCGTACGCGTATATTATTTCAGTGTGTTTGTATTTTATTGAATTAGTGTAAAAAACTTTTTTATTACTTAAAATGGATGTGCCAGCAAAAGGGAATATTTTTGGGCGTAAGTATTGTTGTTTTTATTAACAATATTTTTTATAATTTTTCAATATTCCGAAAATTATAAAAAGTTTTAAAAGCAATTTAAATTGATAAACGTACGCTGTAATATTTATATAAATAGGTAGTTTTATTATTTCAAAAAAAAAAAATTAAAAGAATAATTTTAAACTGATTCGTCAGTTTTGGCTTATCATATTGTTTTTTTTTTTTAAATAAAAATTTGCTTTCTTTTTTACGAATAATTTAATGCCGCTAATAGCCGCAAAATGTTTAATATGAAAATTAAATCTATACAAAATGTATTTTCGGGTGTTATTATAGTTTCGATACCTATTATTACCTACCTATTATTTTGAAATAGCGATAACTGGCTTGTTTTTTTTTAAATTAAAAAAAAAGAGGATTCTATATTTACAAGGATCTTGGTACGTTTTGTTGTTTGAATATTTTCTGCCAGTCCATTTTCTATACTAATATTATAAAGAGGAAATATTTGTTTGTTTATTTGTATTGAATAGGCTCCGAAACTACTTGACCAATTTGAGAAATTCTTTCACTGTTGGGAAGCTACGCTATCTCCAGTGAACATAGGCTATATTAAATCTTCAAAAAGTTGGGGATTACCGTGTGAAGCCGGGCCGGTCTGCTAGTTATAAATATTAAGGCCTTTGCTTTTCAGGTAATAGGTACTTACCTCCATTTATGTCGTTACTTAAAATTAAAAAATCTATTATTCATACAGATCGATTTTCGAATGATTTTGATTGCCTGCAATGAGTTTAAATGTCCCCGTGTTGCGGCTTTGTCGCGCCGCGCTGCGCCCGCGCAATGAACAAATTACCGCGCGGCAAATGATGCGCAGCCGCCGACGAGTCAAACGCACCGACTGAGGAACTTCATTGATGATATTAATATTAGGATAGTTCCGGGTTTTTATTGATTTTAGATTTTTTTGTTAAATAAATCTAGATTTAATTGCATTAGGTTTTAGTGTAAGATCTTTTAGTTTTGTTCTTAATGTTAAATATTAAGCTCTACCTTGCTTATAAGCTACCTATTATACTCACATAGGTATGTACCTCACAATGAAGAATATTATTTTAATCTATTTCATTGTGGCCGTCCACAGTAGGTACATCGCTATCGTCCAAACATCATTTTCGCACGATGATTCTACACCTCATTTTATGTTTAAGTTAAGTTATCTACCTGTCTACGTAAAGTATAGACAGGTACTATCTATCTGTCAAAACTTTGACTAAAATAAAAACTTGGGAAAATCCTGAGAAAAATTGATATAAGTAGATAGGACTCAACAACTAGGTTTTAATTTAATAAATCATTTCAATGGAATATGTAAGTATGTATCTTGATGACCATAGGAAATACAAATAACTTATTGCCCAATTTCTATGAGCGTCGAGGTAGGTATCATAATAAAATATAGGTAGGACAAAATGAATTATTTAACGAAAGAATCAAGTATAAATTACAGTAACAGCCTGAAAATATCCCACTGCTGGGCATGCCTCTTCTCCTATTAAAGATAAGGTAACAAAGAAACACAATGCTATTTTAAATTTCAAATTCATGAAATTATAAATTATAATGTTTATATACAAAATAAACTAGCTAATTGACTCTACCTTATAAAGAATTCAAATATGTATTTCAAATCTCGACTGCAAAATGGAGATGTTTTCTCAGTTGATGACCGTATCGAAAAACTACAACTTAATAATAATATGGTGATAATAGTATAAAATA
Source organism: Junonia grisea (assembly GCA_018235645.1). Classification (NCBI taxonomy): domain Eukaryota; kingdom Metazoa; phylum Arthropoda; class Insecta; order Lepidoptera; family Nymphalidae; genus Junonia; species Junonia grisea. The sequence continues at coordinate 8,221 of DVXP01003595.1, forward strand.
ACATCAATATCATTGAAGGACTATTTTCTTTTTTTTCAAGCCACTCTCTATGGCTTTGGAATGTTAAGTTTTAAAAAATGTATGAAAATTTCACTATAAGGCGTTATTTTCTATCAGTCTCAGTCTACAGTCTATGTTAACATTAATGGCTTATTTCGAATACACATGTTTTTAAATTTTTATTTTAATATACCTATTTTTTATTTTGAATTTTATTTTGAGTACACATTAAAAATTGCTAATTTTAAACATCAGGAGAAAATGTAGAGCCACTTAATTATCCGGTGTAATTGAGTGATTTAAGAGTTACAACTTTTAAAATTAAGTAGGATACATTTAATTTCATACAAAACAATCTTATTTGAACCTAAACACAAACCAAACAGTAATGTTATCAAAGTTCCTAATCTCCCAACTCACACAAAGCTCAGATAACAAACCGAGTAATCTAAACAGCTGTTAACAAAATTAACAAACGTAAAATATCAATTACAAGGCGTGTGCATACATAACACCGTATATAACATGCCCCCCCCCTCTACTCGAGCGAGACTTTTCCCTTCATCTCACTCGCCGCCCGTGCGCAGCCGACCGAACGGGAAAACAGACACGGCGGAAACGACACAACAAACTTACTTAAAACCTTATGTGAAACACATAAAGTTCAAATTAAACTGACAGTTAAGAGATGCACCAGCACGCTTCGAATAGATGGCGAGACGGAAAAAGGAAAGCGTTTGAAATGGAGCGCGGCGATTGGCTGTCGCGCACCAATGGCGGCGGGGGGCGGGGCGAGCCGCGCGGGCGGTTTCGAGGCTGCGCGCGCGCACATGTCACATTCGCGCGACACGCGGCGAACGTGCGACACAATTGTGGTAGTTATCTGGTGCGGGTTATGTGAGTGCAGTGATGATGCTGGGTGGCATGGACGGTAAGGAGTACGGCGCGCTGCACGCCGCGGCCGCCGCCGCCGGGTACGCGATGGAAACTGGTGAGTTTTGACAGCTTTCACTACCTATATGTTGTTGAAAACGAAACTTGGGTTTACAGCCAGGTCAATAGTTATAAATCAATAGTCAAATTTTTATCTTAAAACAACATTTTTTAAAAATCTTTCTTCACTTTTATGTATGTTATTAAAGATCTATTCAAACAAAAAAAACGCTCAAAAAATATAGAGGTGCTTAATTGAGAAAGATTATAAAGCTATTTTCAATATATGATTTAACTTCTGTTAAAGCCAAAATAAACAAAAATATTTCTATTGAAACTAAAAACGGCCTATACCCTTTTGAAAGAAGCAAATTGTTTCTAATCACAGGATAAGAGCAAGCTTTCATAGGACTCCTCCCTGTGGACCCTACCCCTAATCACAAAACTATAGTAGATAATTACGTGTATTAACATGTGAACTCTTTTCTTTAAACTCATGTTACTATACGTAACAAACTAGTGTCCAGCTGACGCTAATCGTCATCATCTTCCTAGCCTTTTCCACAGATTATTACCTACTTATTATTCTGACTTAGAATTTGACAAGTTACTGATCATCACACTGTTTCCTGACCTTTGTAATCCGCACGTAAAGTTTTAACGGTATAAAAATAATTTTCCAAAACTAGCTACTGTTCCAAATTACAAAGAATGGACTAATAAAGAACTTTTGAGATAAAAAGTAGCCTACGTCCTATCCATCTATTTCAGCATTCAGCTAATTTGGCTCAACTGGTTTCCCGTGACAAAGCGAAAAATATCCAAAACAAACTTTCGCATTTTTATCCGCTATTATGTAGTAGGTAAGATAAAAAGCAAGATATGATAAGATTTATTTTTATAACGCATCGTTATGCTATAAATAAACCGCCTTAAATATAAGGTGAAATTTTAGGCGTTTTTTAGACACTAACTGTTTACCATCATTTTTAGTTCCATGAGAGGAACAAATCCGTCATACCATATTTTTGTGTAGCTTTAACTATTCACGCAGCGTACGCTGTGAAAACTCTGAACCAGCTCCTTTTTTCTGGCTTAAGACCCGCGCCCGAAGAAGATATTGATGATGCGAACAGAAATTCTCTAAAGTGCGCGCGAACAAAAATTAAAAGAAACGTATGCAAGAGTGCGAGAAATTTCATATGATGAAAATCCTCACCTGTCTCTTCGTCCATTAAATGAAAAAGAAAATATCAAGAACGATAATTAATTACACGTTTAATGATAACCGCCGCCCATGATCATCTGCAATACCGGAGTAAAATAAAACCAGCTTTAAATATCAAAAGGAAAAAATAAAACTTGGTATCTTTGATGACAAAAAACATTGATTGATCATTACAGTTAGATGAAAATATGAAAGTTTATTTACAGACTTATCATTATAGCGCGAATTTTGGATTTTATGTTAAAGTTTAATAGCACGAAAATAATAAATAAACAATTTGAAATAGCACGGTGTCATCTCTCGACAAAGAATTCATTGTAAAATGAATCTTTGAATGGTTCGGAACTCTGCAAAGATTCCTCCATATACGGCACCACGGTCGCTTGGACCGTCTATTGCATAGAATCATCAGATCAAGAATTTCGACACAGCGTGCAAAGCCAATGCCCACGGCCGGATAAAATATCTAGATCTAGGAACAAATATTACCAATACAAACCTGCCCCGAGCGCAGTCAAACTCCACAACCGCAGGCGTTAGGTATAGGTCCATTCAGTAAATGCTACCTAAGTCTTAAATATTTAATCGTATCAGGGCCCGTATTCTCTATGTCACGGTACGTAACGTGCCCAAAACGGATGACATCATATTGTGCTTGTCAAACAATCTTACCATGCCACGTTACGTCTTCTTAAAACGGTATTTTGTAAGCACACGTCTTGAAAACGTAAGGAATAGCAGAGATAATGATATTCTTGTCTTTTTGGAGATGGCA
>DVXP01003596.1:0-11155 GCA_018235645.1 Junonia grisea
CACAGACACACAGACACACAGACAAACATAGCGGTCAAACTTATAACACCCCTCTTTTTTGGTCGGGGGTTAAAAACGTTCACGTCACGAAAAATGTCAAGATTTTTAAAATATGTGAGATTAAAATATTTAATAGTTAGATGATTTAAACAAACGTAATTTTTGTGTTAAACTAAGTTATTTTGTGTTGTTTTTACGTGAGTTTGTTTTTTTGTATTTTTATTACAAACAGGATAAAAATATTTGTGAGTTTTTGATTCTTACATTATATTATTACGATTCTACATACATAAATCAAAGTATTTTATTTCCGGATTTACTAAATAGCTACGAGCCCAATTGTTGGTATAATAATAATTAATTTAATTGATTGTTATCGTATTATGAGTAGCCATTAAAATAATTACACATTAATTCCAAGCCTATTCCGTAAATAAAAATGTTCATTAATATTTTAAACATAAATCACCAGTTAAAGATATTTAAAAATTGTTTTCAAGAACTGGTTTTCACCAACAAATGGCTATAGGTAATATATCTTATAGTAACCAATAAGATCATATAGTTAAATACTTATGTTAGTACTATAGCTGAAAGTTATTATTTAAATAAAATTAAAAATAAATATCGATACATTCTATTAACGATAAGTTTTACGACGGCGATGCACTAGCTCTCCCGTCCACGTTCACGAAATTAACTGGATTAAGTCATTTTTAAAGTATCTGGAAATGTTTTGTTAACGTCGTTGTTAGGAATAACAATTACTCTTTAAATATTTGCTAACAGTTGTTTCTTACGTAACCACCAAAACCACATATTGTACATTTCTCGAAATTTTTAAGGTTTATAGTCTTTTAACTTTAGCGTTGAAATAAACTTTTTCTGTAACATAACATATCCAATATAAATTAGTGACCACTCGAAAAATAATTGTAAAAGTATGTATGCAGACATATTACGTAAAGCTTAATCAATTATTGGCTATGGTATCGATAAAATATATTCATTGTCTCTGATGACGTAGGCTAGAATAAATCTTTAAAAACAATGACGTGGTTTCCGTAGGAGTAAACAAGAGCAGCTGCGTTTTTTATAATTTCATAATATACTTTTGTATAAGTAGTTTGACGACCGCTCTGGTGTAGTGATGCTGAATGTGCTATTAACGCCGGTGGTCGCGGGTTCGATTCCCGCTCGGGGCGGCTGTTTGTATTTATATAAACATTCGTTCTGGTCCTTGTGGGTCTACCCACTGTGCTTCGGAGAGCACGTAAAGCCGTCGGTCCCGGTTGTTATCACAATCACCTGATAGCGATTGTTACTCATAGTAGGTAAAATATTCTAGTCTAAATAGTTACTGGCTTGCCCTCTGGGTTGCGGAGGTCAGAGGGCAATCGCTCTGCATAAAAATCAGTAACCTGTCAATACCTAGGCTAGAATAAAGCAGACCGTGGTTAAGTTCGGGAAAAAATGCTAGGAAGAAGAGTTAATAGATATACCTAAATTTTGTTTTGTTAAAAACAATCATTAATATTATTTATAGGGATTTTCTACAACAGAAATGCAAGATTTACCGAGATAATAGAAGACATGTTAGAAAATGGCAGAGTTCTTACCCCTTTGCGACGTTCTGTTCAACGTGATATCCCTCGCCGGGTACTTTTGCGACGTCGTGTTCGACCTAGTGATGGGCTATGCGCTGCTGGAACGAGGATATAAATGTACCTTCGCAGCCACTATATCGATAGTTATCACATCACTATTAATATCACAGGTAAGTTTACATATAGGTACTAAAATAATTTTATTGTTTTTATTTTAAAATATTGTTATTGTTTTCGACATAATGAAATTTTTCAATACACTATATTTTCATTACTTTATTAAAGATTTTTTCTATTCTCTGATTTTGTGTAAACTACAGCGGCAACCGAACTGTGCTCAAAGCTCCTTTTTGTAAAAAAAACTCAAAAACATGCGATTCGACACAAAACTAAGTTGGGTCGATTTTCAGCGAAATCGTATCGTAGGTATTGTAATATAGCCCTTTTCAAGATCGCAGTTATCGATATATAAAAAAATGTATATACAAAAATTACTCGTTCAAATATATTAAATTACACATCTTCTACAAATGTGCCACCCCTAAGGTTCTCTCCCTCCGCTGGTACCTACACGTGTGGTGGGCGAGCGAGGGCCGGAAGGACCGGCCTCCCTGGCTGCCTATCGTGCTACATTGCCTACAAATGGGCGTGCTGTGGCGGTACGCGAGGCTCCTCGTACCGGTCGAGTTAAGGCGGGTCAAACATCAAGTTCGGGATCTTTGTAAGTTCTGCCAACATCACTAAAAAACTGCATTTTTTATTATATTACTAACATATGGAGGAAAAACTACTACTTACTTATATATGTATACTCCACCACCCATCTCTGGTTAATGATGGGTGGTTGCTTCCTCCTGAATGCCGAATTAAAAAACCAAAACCCTAAATTTTCGTACTTTCCTTGAAATTTATGACATGTCGAAACTATATACAATTCAAAAATTTTACCTTAGGACCCGTTATTTAAAAACTTATTATTTATTATAATATAATCACGACTTTGTTCACATTCTTTCCATATTTTCTAATTTTTCCTGACATTGATTCATCTTTGATTAATTATACTTATTTTTTTAGGTATGTTACGTCTAGTCCACGCCTTCTGCGAGGCTGCGCCGATGTTGTTACTGCAGCTGCACATTTTGCTCAAAGACGCCGACTTGGAGTCGACCAGCGAGCTGGTGGGAGTCACTCCTGAACCGACTGTTGACGAACCGTCAGGTAGGCTCGCAGGTTTGTAGATTTTGCTGATTCTTATATATATCTACCTCTCTATCCGGTAGCAAAAAGGTTATGAGTTCAAAAGGTTACGGGTTCAAACCCTGGCTAGCACCGTTGGATTTTCAAATGCTGAATTTGTGTTTAAATTCATCTCGAGCTCGGCGGTAAAGGAAAGCATCGTAAGGAAACCTGCACGTGCCGGAAGAAATTCTGACACATGTATATCCACCAATCCGCAGTGGAACAGCGTGGTGGATTATGCTCTATACCTTCTCCCTGATAGGAGAAGAGGCCTATGCCCAGCAGCGGGATATATACAGGCTGTGTTACGTCATGCATGATGAGCTCGATGTTTTTGTTTCTTTTTTATTTTAATTTTGTGATAACTTTGAAAAGATGAGAAATAGATATGAATGCTACAAATAATTGTGTTTCTCGTTATTATAATTTTTGGCTCACCTGTTTCCTATTTAAGTAATTCGTAGTAGTTGCTGAGCCTCTCTTCATTGTCGTCTTTGTATTACTGGCAGCTGCAGAAATATAAAAATAATTAATAAAATATTCATTTTTTTATGTACAAGTATAACCTAGTATAGGATTTTAGGAATGCGTAGGTATTATTAGTGATAAAAGGTATTCTGTTGGTGTTCAGTTATTAAAGTTTAGGGGTCAATGACATGGTCTATGGTTGTCTATACTTATCTTGCGTATCTAGCGCAGCATGTCATTACAACATACTGTATATAGTGTAGTGAACAGTGTAATGTGCGCTCGATACACTTGACGCAGTGTAGTGTAGCGTATAGAACAGAGAGTACGACACGGCATGTCATTGTAACGTACTGTATGTAATGGAGTGCGCTCGATGCACTGGACGCAGTACAGTGTAGTGTTCAATACAGAGAGCGTACATATGATACGCATGTGGTTATAACGTACTGTGTGCAGTTTACCATACAGTACAGAGAACACGTACCGTACAGGCGGTGCTCGCTTGAGCACAGCGTGTCACTCCAGTGTATACAGCACAGAGCGAACAAAGATTGTACACATGATACGCATGTGGTTACTATGTGTTGACAAACCTTTATAACTTGTATGGACTTGAAAAGAGTAACAGTCGAGTTTCTTGCCGGTTCTTCTCGGCTAGGATCTACCTTCCGAACCGGCGGTAGATTAAAAAAAAATGTAAACTGACGATTCAAAAGAGCTCTCAAAGCCTAATTGAATAAAGATATTTTTGACTTTGACTTTGTAGTACAGTGTATAGTGTGTACATACCGTGCGCCGGCCTCGTCCTCTTCAACGCAGCGTGTCGTGCGGCGGGTGGGGCTCGCTTGCGTCGTCCGGCGTCGAGCACGCGCGCGCCGCGCCGGCCCTCCGCCGAGCGCGCCGCCCACACCGCGCTCCACACGCACGCCTGCTCCGATAGGCGGACCTGGCGGGGTAAAAATACACATAACTATACATGTAGGACTGAAGATTGATATATGGACACACGCCTGTTCTGATAGACGGACCTGGTGGGGTAAAAACATAAGTAACTATACATGTAGGACTGAAGATTGATACAGGGCACACGCCTGGTACGCTAGGCAGACCTGGTGGTACAAGGACGTTGAGTGGTACATGTGTGGTACTCTGAAGTTATGATACGACTCTATTTTATAATTCGAGTGACTCGAGTTGTTTTAAGTTATTACTCGGGTTCTACTCGAGTTACTTGAGTAAAAATTTACTCGAGTCTCTAAAAATCAATTGACGAAGACACGGCTGCTCCACTAAACAGACCTTCAATGACGACCACGACGACGATTAATACTCTGGTGTGTAATATAATTTTCTATTAATGACCTCACACTACTGGTATATTTTTTAACCTATATAGTATATCATTTTCATCCCCCGAACAATACATTTCCACAACCACAATTTAAACATTCAAGTACGTTTTACAACCAAACCGAAACATTACCATCTTATATACTATCTACAATGACATTTACCTCTAACAGATCGCCCTCCAGCATGAGATCCTCCAGTTTCTGCAGCAAGCCGGGCGGGACGCGCGCCCCCGCGCCCAAAGCACGAGGTGTCGCACTGTATGCGTGCTCTACGCTCGCTGATGACCTGGAGGAGACACGTTATTCAGTGGAGAAATAATGTTATTATTAGAGACAGGATAATATCGACGGTTGAAAGACTATTTGGTCTAAGCGCCATTTTTTGACATTTATATTTTTATACATATTAGGATAAAGAACAATTTGCTGATTCCAAACATGTATAAAAATATATATGTCAAAAAAATGGCGCTTAAACTTAATAGCCTTTCAACCGTCGATATGTAACATAAAATGACCATTATCTACATGCAAATATGCACGAAAGACACCCGAAATATGAAAATTCATATGCATGTAAACCGGTCTCTAGTTATTATATTTGTTATTTCTACAACGTACACATTGTACACACTATACGTGTGTATAGTGTGTACAATGTAGCTACAGAGTGTGCTGCGTTTGTTTGTGTTGTACTATTTGCTGTAGTGTGACACAGTGTAGTGTAGTACACAAAGTGAAAAGTTTAAAAAGGTACCGGATGCCCAATTCCCCACCCCTTCCCCATTAATTCCCCATCCATTCCCTTTCCATGCCCCCTTAAAGGCCGGCAACGCATTTTGTAGCTCCCTTGGTGTTGCAAATGTCCATGGGCGACAGCATTCACTTACCAACAGGTGATCTGTCAGCTCGTTTGCCGCCCTATTCCATAAAAAAAAGTATATGCTCGTGAAGCAGTGTAATACAGTGTAGTGTGCACACAGAGCGTGTTGCGGCGGTCTTATTTGCACAGTGTAGTGTGCACTTAACTTGCAGGCTAGTCCTTGCTCCACACAGAGCATGCTCAAGTCACTCACCTGGCATGCGAGTCCTTGCGCGGCGTGTGCTTAGCGTGCGTGCCGTGGTGCGGCAGCGCGGCGAGCAGCGGGCCGGCGAGCAGCGCGCGCGCCGCGTCCTGCCACGCCATGGCGCGCTCCGTCACGCACTGCAGCGCCTCGCCCTCTGCTAAGCGAACTGGCAACTTTTGTAGCCACACCTGATAGAGAGAATACACGGGTTTATTATACCATACTACACAGATAGCATGTGACTGTGACGTCAGAGTCCACGAACACAGTTACAGATTATATGTCATATTCTGTTAGGCCTTGTCTATAGGACAAGAATAAGCGTTAAGCCACTATTAGTACCACTCTCTATCCTCATAACTCTCCTGTTTTCTTTAGTTTCTATCTCCTCCTTGCCTATAACCAACTCACCAAGAGAGGCAGAGGCAGAGGAATTCGTCTGTGTACAGGGTAACGACAGTTCTATTCTCTCTGGAGACTCCTTACGCTCCTCTGTGTCCTCCCAGGCTAAGATCACGCATGTTGCTGGTTCTACCTCTTTCTTGCCTATAACCAACTCACCAAGAGAGCCGATATCCTGTGTAGTCCCGGTCGTTTAGTGCGAGTGCAGTCCAGACAGAGGAACTTGGTTTCGGTGCAGGGGAACGGCAGTTCTATTCTTTCTGGCGTGTCCTCACGAGCTGAGGCTACGCATGATGCTGGTTCTACCCCCTTCTTGCCTATAACCAACTCACCAATAAAGCCAATATCATGTGCAACCGCGGTCGTTTAGTGCGAGTGCAGTCCTATCCTATCCTCTCTGGAGACTCTTCGTGTTCCTCTGTGTCCTCTCGGGCGGAATGATGCTGGTTCTACCTCCTTCTTGCCTATAACCAACTCACCAAGAGCGCCAATATCCTGTGTAGTCTCGGCCGTTTAGTGCGAGTGCAGTCTGGGCAGAGGAACTTCGTCTCGGTGCAGGGGAACGGCAGCTCTATCCTCTCTGGTGACTCCTCGCGTTCCTCTGTATCCTCTCGGGCGGAAGCTACGCATGATGCTAGGAAAAGAAAATATATGCTTAGTTACTGGTGTTCTAAGTTCGGGTAAGCTCAATGGGTTTGTTGACTATAATAGTCAACCAACCAAGTAAATATCAACTAGTCAAAGTTATTTAATTAATTTCAACCAGAAAGTTACACTCAGTGACATCTGAATTTAATGATATTGGATAAATTAATGAAATATTCTTTATGGTACACTAAGAAAACATGCAGAAAAATTCTGACAAAAGAACGAATTACACGTGATCACAAAATAAATATAATAAATTCATACTTATGTACTAACCATGGAACCAATCCTTGCACAGTTCACACTGTGTCATTACTCCATATTGTCGTTTTTGGCAGATGCAGAACGTCACTCCCGCTGTGGGCGGCGCGCGCACTTCCTTGCGCATGTTGCGCGCTCTGAGAAAACATTAATGGTTATGTTAAATGACTTTAAAAAAATCCTGGATATTCAACTCTTGTGTATTGGGTTAATTATGTAAAAATTACATTAATTTTGAACGTAAAAAACACAACATCACAATTAACTATCGAAAAGTTATAGAGATTCACGACACGATTTTGTACTTTATTCTTACATTACAGGTAGAAGAGAACGACCAGATGCGTTGCTTAATACCATAAGCATATGATAAAACAAGACCTGACATTATCATTGTGCACACCACTGGTGACAAAGTTGCCGTGGCATCCACTGCACCGGCATGCCCTATAATTCTATCTGCCCATTCTATATAAACCCAAGCACAATTCAACTCACCTGAGCTCCTTGATAGCAGCTAGTTCCCTCTGCTCCGCTTGCTTGAAGGCTGCAACTATCTCTGTAGGGGTAGCATCTTCACTGAAGTGCTTCAATAGTGCCGCCTCAGCAGGTTCTCCACGGGTCCGTCTCTTATTGCTGCCCCCTTCACCCTCGCCTTCGAGAGAGTCGCCGCGGGGGGATAGGGCTTCGAGTAGGGAGTACTGCCAGTTCTGTGTGGAGGAAAAGACAATTGTAATACTGGTGACGTCATAGCGATGCCGTAGACGCGTGAAACGAGCGGTTCAGAAATGGTAATGACTTTGAGCATGACATATTCAAAGTAAGCGCGCGTTACGTTGCATGTGCTAATTTAGATGCGTCTTAACAGTTAACATGAATCATTGTTACAAAAGATACCTCAGAATACTAAAACTTTAAAATGTTTACTGTACTATACACTGTTCGCGGGATTATTTTGAATACATGATTCGGTGGTTGCTTAGTGAGAGTTGTTGATGTCAAGATAGAAGACCTGGCGATATAGGAGATTAAAATACTATGGAGAGTTGGAATAGAGAGATGCATAATAAATATTTGTTGTATTATAGTCTATTTATAATAACACTAAAGAATTCACTTCCTCATTCGTTCATCATCACGTCTCTCTTCAATTATCATCGCCTCACCTTCTTCATACCACCACCAAATCACTAATATTAATGCCACAACATACCTTTTTAAGGAACATATCAGCGGCCCCGCGCTGCCAGTCCTTGGCGGACGCGAGGGCTGCCGCTAAGTGCTTTTTCTCCAACAACGCCAGAGGTATTTGAGCGCCGCGACGCGATAACGCTTCTACGCTGTGCATGTATGGGTACAGCTCTTTTGACTGCATTTCCTCCACCTGAGTATACAAATAATGACAAGTTTTAGATAGGTAAGTTCTTGTAGTCTAAATAAAACAAAAGGTTAAGATGTTAAGGAAGTAAATTATTTTAAACTTATAAAGGGGTGTTCGATATTTTACTGCGCATTTTTAAATGGGGTGTTTCATATGCCAAACATATCACATAAATATACTTTAAAAATATTTTTGTGTGATGTATTAGGCGTTTGGAACCCCCTAATTGATTGAATATCCGCAAAAAACTTATACTATTATATAAGTTTCATTTTGACGACTGCCAGTTTCCTTGTTTAGAGGTTAAGCGGTACGTTTCGTTTGCACTGAAACATTAACTGTTTGTCGCAAATATAACACCCAGTAAAGATATTTTTGCGGTTTTATAGGAGAGTAGTACAGCCTCTATCTCATCCAATTAAACAATTCACAATCAACGGCGGCCCTGTAAGATCATTGGAACTTGTGTCGGGAGTTCGGAACACACAGAACACAAACACAAACCCCCAGACCACGACATCCATAAATATGGCCAATAGATGTCCATCATCTATCATCGTCAGCGGTAATCGAAACCGCTTCAGTCAGTTGCAGTGACCACTGCGCCAACACTGTCATCAAATCATACGCACGCACGCACACACACAGTATACGTCACGTCAGCCCACCCCTGCGATGGCCGCCACAGCATGGAAAACGGCTTAGCTACGGCATCGCTTTCGCAGCACGTCCGCGGCCGCTCCCGTGCGTTGCTCCGCTCGTGGCTTGCGGAGCCCTTCTCAGAAGAAGTTCCGCCAGTGTGGTGTGTTCCTCACTCAGACTACATGAGACACGGTGTACCTTGGCGAGCCAGTCCCTCGCGTGCGCGGTGGCGGTGTGCAGCGCGTGGTAGGAGGGCAGCGCCGCCTCTATCTCGTCGCCCTCCGCCAGTAGAGCGTCCAGCTCCGCCAGTGTGGTGTGCTCTTCGCTTTCGCTGAACGATTCGCGATTCTTGGGTGCGTTGGTGTCTATGAGGACGGCACGGGCCCGTTGTTCCCAGTCTTCGACTTGTACTGTGGAAGAGACATTTATTAGTTATTGACTTTAGAAAACAGTTAAAGTAAACTATACATGGTGTTCGATTATTAACTGCGGATTTTCAAATAGGGTGTTCCTTAAGCTTAACAAATAAGAAAAATAAATGCTAAAATGTTTGTTTTTTTTAAATATTTCTGCTCTTCTCTTACACATAATGTCGGATTACAAGGGGTGCCGGATTAGACAGGGGCCGGATTACCGGGGGTCTACTGTACTACGTCTACTCACGCTTCAGCTTGTGCAGCGCCGCCCTCTCGGCCTCGACGCGCCGGTGCGGGACTACAGTCTCGGCCTCCGCTAACAACTTGTCTATAACTTCGGGCGAGAGTGTGGAACAGTCTTCGCGGTGCGTGTGTACTGAGAGGATGAACTTTTCTTGTTGGAGCCGCGCTTGGAGCGCGGAAAGCTGGGGTAGGACGATGCAGAGACGAGAGCCGAGATCTACCACCTGAGCGGTCGAAATATTTGGTTAATAATTCAAGTTAAATCAAAAGAAACTCAATTTAAATAGGCTTCAATTAAGCATCTGTAAATCGTTATGATAATGTTGATAATATTTTAAATAAATATGAATAAGGGTTCATTCAAGTATTACGTAACGCAGTTTGGGGGGAGGGGAGGGTCTTGTAAAACGTTACGGTGCGTTATGGGGCCGGGAGGGGGTATAAGAACAACGCGTTACATAACGACATAATTTTAATTTTTAGATAAAAATGGTCTTGAAAATTATTTTAGTTATCATTTTCACCTAAAAATTTTGGTAAAATGTTACGTAACGTCTAGGAGGGGTACAGAACAATGTTACGGTGCGATACATGTGGGGAAGGAGGAGGTCTAAAATCTTCAAAAATTGCGTTACGTAATACTTGAACGACCCCTTAATCTACTTCACGTCACTGTAAGCTTAACACCCACAATTCAAATCTCTAATATACTGGAATCCAGTACATTTTTACAGACAGAGATACAAGGCCTAGGGTTACACATAAATCCACTGCAAGTCATCACAAACATCGGCAAGCCGTATCAACTCGGTGGATATTTATAAGATAAAATTTTAAAAAATTGAATTTTTGATGGATAGATTACAAATACAAGACCTAGGGTTACACATAAATCCACTGTAAGTCATTACAAACTTCACACGGGTGTTTCAAGAGTCTTAGTAAGCGGTATTGCCTCCTCGGTAGATCATACTTATAAGATAATGTGAAATCTATGAAATATAGAGGAATGGGTTACATATACACCGGTTAGGTTACACAAGATTACACAAAAATCCACTGTAACTCACTATATTCTTCACACGGGTGTTTCAAGAGTCTCAGTAAGCGGCACTGCCTCCTCGGCAAGCGGTAAGTCCCCGGTGGGTCATATCTGAGAGGCCGGCATGGTTGATACCGTTGAATGAGGTGTGGTTGGCCTGGAGCCAGCGAGAGATGCATTCAGTGATGCCATTGTACCCATCTGTGAAAGGTTTCAATAAATAATTTTACTAATATTATATAGAGGATTCCTAGGCTATTGGATTTGAGCGCCATTTCAAAGTCAAAGTAGAAATATTTTTATTTAATTAGGCTATGGGAGCTCTTTTGAATCGTCAGTTTACATTTTTTTTTAAACTACCGCCGGTTCGGAAGGTAGATC
>DVXP01003597.1:0-11154 GCA_018235645.1 Junonia grisea
ACTTATCGTCGTTTGTTCATTGTTTGTGTATTTTCACGTGCTGTAAAATTATAATAACGACTTTTAAATCTTTTTCCCGTTACCGCTTTTAGAAATTGCAAAAAAAATAAAATCTTAAATTATGTGAAAATAAAAGGTACACATCAGTGTAAGTTAAAATTATCAACAAGTACCTAGCCAAATAAAAAATTAAAAAAAAAATTAATACAAAAATAAATTAAATGCAAACATTTAAGTCACTATCTCTTTAGTCTTTGCATATTAGCACTTGCTCTAAAATTGAAATTACGAATTTTCATTATTCCAATTAAAAAATAAAACTACCTATATACTATACTTTTTAATTTAAAAGTATATAATTAAGTAGGTATTACATAGACACACGAAAATACCAATCTAATCTATCTAATATATCAATCTAATTTATTTATCTAATCCACATTGAAAGTCAATGTTTTTTTCTTATTATTTTTTATTTATTGATTTGTTATAATTTTTGAGTCTTATATTTTTTTTAGATTCCAGAAAAAAACTTCTATAAAAATCTTAATTATTACTTAAAAATATTAACTAAACAGTTATTAAGCGATAAAAGGCTTTGGCATCATTTGTATTATCTCGACGAATTCTTTGATTCTCAATGGTAACCATGGTCTGATGATGGAGCTAGAGAATGGCCATAAAAACTCAGTAGTTAGGCGGCATGATGCCCCCTTCGAATTTGAGTTCACTTAATTCTTCTTGACGAGGACTTTGGTGCTGGATGCTAACCAGGGTTATTTTAACGACAGCAGCCAGTTTGGACTCATATTTTTGTTTGTTATGTTTTGAAGGGTACTTTGGTGCTAGATGGTAACCAGGGCCTTATGATGAAGCTAGGAAGTGGTCATAGGAACTCAGTAATTCGGTGACACAACCACTTCGAGTTTAATTTGTCGCAATATTTAGACCGTTTTGATAGGCTGTGGTTTGCTGGAGGTGAGAAAATAAGTTTATATTTTTGGACTTAATTTACGTTTTACTTATTAAGTTATGTGAATATAGTTGTTTAAGTTATGTCTTAATCATGATAAAAGACGAATGAGCACCGAGCGAAGCTCGGTCGCCCCGGTAATGTATGTATCAAAAGGTTACCGGTTTATTTTTTATTAATTTCTTAATTACTTATTTGATAGCATGGAGCACGCCACGTAACGTGACATTTCAATTTCACAATGTCATAGAGAATACGGTTTTAAGACAATAACGTGTTCCAACATAGAAATACGTTTTGATTTGGCATAAAGAATAAGGGCCCTGATTATTAGTAATAACCTATTTTTTGTTCTACGCAGCGTAATGCCCATAGTTAATATCATTCAAGTTTCTTAAATCGGACCATCCCTTCGAGATGTAAACAAAGTCCAAATTATTTAGTTTCGGTTGATATAATAAACAGCAAAATCTTGAATAATCATCGGGCTTCAAAAAAGGAAAAATACATAGAAAATTTTAGAAAGATAATGCGTAAAATTATTTCCACCCTTACAAAATGTTATAAAAAATTAATTTAATTTAAATATTTTTAATTTACATATTTTATTACAATTCGATTTATAAGGATCATTTACCTTTTATATTGGAGATAGTAAAAAAATCTTACATATTCAACATACACAACATACGACAGATACAATATCACAACATATTATAGATATATCTGCTTGTCTATGGGCTGCTATGGTGTTGCCAGTTGACATATTCTACATTGCTATTTTAGACATTTAGTCTTAAGCTAAATTAGGTCTATTATTTCAAATGTCTGCCTATATTCTAGGAGATTTTTATTTATTTTATTTATTTCATAAAAAATAGTGATTGTTACATGAAATCCTTAAAAGTAATTGTTACATTATATACTATGTATTCTTTATACAATATGGTACAATTTTTTTAACATAGGTAAAACTATATTATATGAGTCAAGTGCTTATCCAAAATGGGTTATTATCATTACCTGTGTAAGGATGAAACAATTAGTTCAGTTTTTTTTTTAGAAAATTTATGAATTGGTCTCCACAGTTTTTTTTTCTTTTTCTGTGCCAACATAATATTTTTCCTCCCTGACAAAATTATAAGTTTGGAAACTAAACATTTAACGTTTAGATAAAGGTTCTTCGTTTACTTTAGTCGTGTGAAAGTATTTATAATGCATGCACGTGTGTAGCATGCATTTCAAAAAATGTGGTTTATCTATCGCCGGATTGCAAGGGTCAAAATTGAGTTTGTCGTGGCTTTAGGCACTTTTAATCAAGGCAACGTATGCGTGACTAATAGATAGTCAAAACATTAAACTGATTTTTGATCGTGCAGTTTTGAAACGATTAACTTTTTATTACATTTGTTAACTGAAAAGAAACTTTTTTTTTACTAACACAAAAATGTAAATAATTTTAATCGTAAATTGAATATAATAGAAATGGAATGGAATGGATAAAGCAAATAAAAAACCATTGGGTACTTGGGGTATTTATACAAAAATAAAGCAATGCTGGCCAAAATAAATTTCATGAAAAACGTGTAAAAATTATTTTACACACAGCTGACATGAATGGCTATTGACATTTTGAACGTAAAGTAATTAAATCTGAGTTTATAAAAATTTACTGAAACCAAAGAAAATCAAGAACAAAAGTCTACGTTAAAACATCATATCAAATAACACTTTATTAACATACACAGAGAAGACTTCGCTTGGAAATAATTAAATTTCCAGCGAAATGAACGAAAACCAGACGATTTCGGAAAAAGAGCTTTTGGACGCGATAAAAAACCTTTTGAGGAAGAGCGGTCACCTAAATAAATTACAAGCAGAGGTACTAATTTCTTTAAACATTCCCTTCAAACGAAGCGTATTAATTTGTTACTTTATTAACTTCTTATATTTCATCCGAAAAAATTATCAACTTCGAAGATTTGCTTCGGTTTTTGACATCTTTGAATTTTCTTCTACCCAAAACTTCTACCATGTTCATGTTACGTAATGTTATGCTTGACTGATGTTAAAATTTTAAAAAATATAAAATACTTTTTTATGAATTTACTCGATGGACGTGGGTCTTTTTAAAATAGGTATAAAATCTTTGGCAATGTTGTTGATGATGTTAAATGTTTACCATCACCTATTAACACTTGCACTGCTTAAGGTACTACAAATGCGTATTTGGTTTTCTAAGATTTGGAGTATCGGAGAAAATAGCAACTAGAGAGGAGTAAAAATATAAACTTTAGTCGTGGAAAGATAAAAATGTTCTTCAAATAAAATTTATGTGCATTTTATTTTTAACAGAAATATAATTTTTAATCTATTTAATTACTCTTATATAATTTATGTTTTAATTTATAAGTAATACACCTTTAAATATTTAATTTGTACAATAAATAATGCGAACAAAGAGCTGACCAGATAATAAAATAATTCTTTGTTGAACATCGCTGTTTGATGTCAGAATATTGTGAAAAATTCTCTACAAAGAAATTAAAAATTCCGGCTCGATGTTACGCCTTAATTGAATGAAAAGCTTAATTTTTTAGGTCTCATTTTAAATAGATGAAAAGTGCAATGCGCACCTTTGTTAATTCAATTAAGCTAACATGATATTTTCGGATGGTCTCATTGAATTAAAACAATTCTTTTATTTTAAAAGTGAAATTCTTTTATGTGATACCGCAACTCTATTTAATGTCTCTTTCTCTTTTACGAGATACGCTTTAATAAAAGATATTCGAACTTTTATGAAACTTAATATTAATGTATAATTTTATTTTGATATACATAATTTAATATGTGAATAATGTTGTAATCTATCTATGAACATTAATTTCAGATGCGAGCGAAAGTTACAGAAGTTCTTCGAGAGAAGCAAATGTCATTGAACCCTGGCTACAAAAGTTCGCCTGCACCAGAACCTCGCGACGAAGTTTTGTTAGTGAATGAGTTAGTTAAGGAGTACTTGGAGTGGAACGGGTACCTCTACACGGCCTCTGTGATGACGTCAGAGGCGGCGATGCCAGAGGTGAAGAGGTCGAGGTCGGAATTGTGTGCAGAGGTCGGGGTTAAAGATGACGAAAAGTCAGCAACGCTACCACTTCTGTCTAATATCGTTGCTGCTTACACTGAACGTATCAAACGGAAGATTAATAGAATTAAAAAAGATAATTAATATAATAACACTCCCTCTGACGCAGTCGGGTGATAATAGATTATTTTAGTCATATTACACAATCGTGAAAACTAAAATATTGTTTTAATTTGTTTTATTTTTTTTTAGTCATAATAGAATTTAATAAAGCATTATTAATAAATATTGAAAGTAAATATTAAATTTATAAAAAGATTTCCCAATGTCTTCAGAGGCTGCGATGCTAGAGGTGAGAGGTCGAGGTTAAAAATGACAAAAAGTCAATTTTAATTTTTCTTTCTATATTATATTAGATTGTAAAGAAAATTCCTTATAATAATTTTCTGGAAAATTTCTACCATCTTTGTTTTTAAAGAGTACCTAGTAACTTATATAAATTTTTCCAATAAAGATTTTTCTTATTACCGATATAAAAGTAGCCGTAGTACCAAGAATAATATGATTTTAAGATAAAAATAAATCTCACAATGCGAGAACATTCCCGACATTGTTTTTCTTGAGTTGTATCAACAAAACGTTTTATTTATTCAAGAATATCAAAGTCGAGAAAACTTGGATGTTAGCTGAAAAATAACAAAACTTTAGTCTTAAATATAATTATCGGACAATATTTTATACTTTTAAGAATTGTGGGTAATATTTTGCCATTGTTATTAATAAAAGCGAATATACATTTGTATATGTCAAAGACAAACAATATATATATATATTTTTAAATAGGCTTACTATAACTATGTACATTATCTACAACTTTTACAGTCATACACATCGAGGTACACATATCTTCCATAATAAAGACTAAATGAATGTATTTTACTTTAAGATTTAATCGAACAACATTTAAAAGAAACCGGAATGTGCCGGAACAAATTCTGCCACAAATATGCCAACCCGTATAGCAGCGTTGTAAATTAATCTTCTAAACCTACTCCCTAATAGGGGAGGAAGCCTTTGTCTAGCAGTGGTGCATTTACAGACTTTACTTATAACTGTTTTCAATGTGGTGAACTACAAGGCTATACTGCTTTGAAATAAACTAAGGAAATAGTGAGAGATATTGGATCGTAGTTAGCCAATCGCAGTCCAATACTGGACATAAGCCTCTCATATGTTCACGCCAAAAATCACGGTCTTCCGCAACATCAAGTTGTGTGATGCCAGCTTAGAATAGCATCACTCAATATCCTCCCGTAGGTGTCGAAGAGGCGACTAAGATAAAAACCAAGATATTAGCAGCAGCGGGGCCCTGTAACCATCATGAACACACAATGCAGTCACCAACTCACCTGCAATGCAGTCACCAACTCACCTGCTAAGCGCTAAGAGAATCTCAATAAAAATCAAGGGCCCTCAGTGCCCTGCAACCGCGCCACCAAAAAAGTATTCGATGATACCATAAAATCTAACAAACAAAATTCTCTAAGTCATCGTAAAGACGTTTTTCATACAACTGTTTCTATATTTGCAAATAAAAGAAAGGTAAGAAAACTAACGAGTATCCCTTTTACACTTCGCTAGTCCGACGTGAGGGTCGGGAACGCTGATTGCGTAAAAACTGCGAAATAATATTATTTCAGACGTTTATTCCCTTATAAATACTGGGGACAATGCTATCCGGAGCAAAATTGTATCTTGGATTTACAACACTGAATAAAATCGTTTAAAATGTTAACTCGAAGACGGCTATTAAAGGCCTTTGTCTTGAAATAATGTTCAGTAACTCCTGCTTCGTTCCCTCAGCTGAAATACTGGAATAAGCAGATATTGGTATCACTTAGAAAACCGCCACCACTATATATCACTGAAAGTACGTCTTTAACACCGTAATTTTATGTATACGTCTTTCGTTACAAAAAATTATATGAGAATCTGGTTTCCTTGATTATAGAAATTCCTAACTGGAGAAGAATTATGCTATGAAAATGAAAATTATTTTCCTTTAAGCAATTTTGACGACGATAAAAAAATTAAAAAGCAAATTCGATTTTATAACGTTACTAGCTGTTACCCGCAGCTTCGCTCGCGTTTATTAAAGGTTGTCTATAAAATAAGTCGGCTGCATAAAATAGAACATGTCGGGCAACGCACATGTAGTATGCCAAACTGGCCCATCATGAAATGTGTTTCAACCACGTAGTTTCCATTCCTATTATGAATGATCCATTGGATTATGAAGATAACCTACATACGAACGTCTGATATGAAGGGGGATGTGTATTGGCAAACATATACAAACTTAAAATAAATTTTAAAGTATCAGCTTTTAAAATGACAATACTTCCATACGACGTTTTACCCCATGTTTCAACGCCTTAAAAATGCTTTTTTCGCAAAAAAAATAAGTGGCCTATGTCCTTTCCCAGACTCTGTAGTGTCTGTGTACCAAGTTTCATTCAAATCGGATCAGTATTTTCATAAACAGGCAGAGTTCCTTTCGCATTTGTAATATTAGTATGGATGTCCTGTGATCATTACTCGGTAATTTACTTATCGTCATATACATATGTATATGACGATAAGTAAATTACCGAGTATGTATGTATGTAAAAATATTATGCATATATGCATGCATAATATTTTTCATCTTAATCTTATAAGGAAAACAAATATTTCTGTAGTCGCAACATCGTAGCATATACACTGTTATTTTTTTTTATGTTCAATTTTAAAAAATGAAAGCAAAATAAGTACATACAGGCTGACAATATCGTACCACGGATGGTTGCTATAACACTATTATATCCATACTATGCCTTCATATTCCATCATTTTCTAACATAAAATATTTAATTTTAAGATTCTAGTTTGCACCCCGCTGCGTCCGCGTTAATAAAGATTTTCATTAAGCCACAACGCCTTCACGCCCTGACACGCCTTTATATTACATATTGGTCGTAATTTATGGACGATACCATGCTTTTCTCTTGAGAAAATGCGTATATAAAATACATTAGAAGTTCCTTTTTTTAATCATAGCTAATATAGGTACAGTGGTGTAGCTAACAGATACCCGGGTCATTCATTTCACACCTTCAGATAAAGTATTTTTTAAGCTTTGTTTTGTTAAAGTTTAGTTTTATTTTTAACCGAAAATGATCATCACACAAGCTTTGGATATACGAGTATTATAATTAACTTTTTTCATCCTTTAATTGACACCCAGGATGGATAACTATTGCATACGAGCAGGTTCACCGGTAACCGGATATTCGACGGGTATAGCCGGATGTTCACAGCCGCATGCATCGGTTTTTAATGACTGCGATCTCACATAACCCGATCTCCCCCCACCAGTTCCATCCCCCCATCAGTTGTCGGGTATATATGTAGCACCAAATGCAGTAAACGAAACATCTGCTTGAGAAGGATCAAATTGAGATATCTGAGTAGGATTAAAGGGAAAGGAGAGGGATAAGAGAATGCTATACATTTCTGTAGAATCATGGCACTGCCTTCATCAAGCCATCCCGTTTACAAGCTGTAAACGCTGTGTTTACGAGCTGTAAGTACTTGGTTATACTATAATATTTCGCGTCAATTTTCAATAAGATTATGATACTACTACATCGCAATATAAATCGCATCTAAGAGCATACAAGCTAAAAATACTGTGTCGAATTCTAAACTATGTAAAATATTCCTTTACACACAAACAAACATTGTAACAGACATGTAAGTTTCATCTGTTTTTAGTTCAGGCCACTAAAATGTTTCTTAAAATCAATATCAAGACGATTCTTATAAAAAAAATTTTTGTTATTAAATTAATGTTACGGAAAAGTAATTTTAAACAATTAATCTAGAAGATGGGTTTAATTAGGCTTTCATGACCGAATTTTTTTTTATTAATTACAAGCTTTTTAAGTTAAAGCCAAATATTATTAAAAATACTTCCGTTGCTAGGAACAAGCAAATAGAATAAAGTTAAAATTATGTTTCACATTTATCGCAAAATTCAATAAATATAAAAGTTTACAATAACAAAATATAACAATATTTTAACTGGTTATTTTCCTCAGTTGTGAACCAATTTCAATATATTTTTTTCTTTTTTGTTTAATAGTAGGTACCTTTTTGTTTCCAAATTGTCTCATATCAAGTTAAAAACGAATTGAAATATAAATAAAAAAAATAATAAAATTTTGAAAAGTTGTGGATGACTATCATATCAAGTACCTATCAATATCCATCTTTCTCTATCAAAGTGGGTTCTATTATTCTATCAAAACATCATTATTAATTCAATTTTAATTTATTGGTTTTTGTGCCAACGATATATTATTTCGCCAATATGACGTGTAGCGGAGAAAACGAACATAATTACAATAATTCAAAACTGCAGGTCAAACTAGACATTTCTGACCAAAAAAAAACCTTTTTTCAACAAATATATAATGGATAGGTGACCAAAATCGTGGCTGAAACACGCTAGAATAAAGCCTACACGTGTATGGGGCAATGCGAGCAGTAAAAGCGCTGTGAAAAATTCCACCGCAGCGAGAGGCCACATATAACAGCTTGTTCGAAATAAGTGCACTTAAAACGTTTGCTTTCCGCGTCCACTGTAGTATTTTTTACTAAAACTTTTTAAAATACAAATGAAAATGGGGTTTGATATACTATTCAAGTAATAATAATTACATTTTACGTATTTTACAGATACGATTCAAACAAGGTAAAACCATTCTTTAAGGATGGATGTAGTTTAAACGGTTATAGACCTAGAGCGATAGCAAGAGCATTCTCTCGTGATCTTTTAATGTAAACGAAACGTTTACACTAAAACAGAAATGAGCGAGAATGAGAACCAAGAGACTAGACTAATTCTTGCACGAAATGTAGGGCGATGACCCTTGAAGCAAGCGTTCGCACGCTATAGTGCCGTTTACATCAAGCGAGCATACTAAGAATCTTCTAAGAATGTTTTTGTATGCAGACAGAACAACGAAAGAATGCTCTATGTTTGTTTACACTAAAATAATTTAATAGAGCGGGGCTAGAACAAGCGTTCGCTCGTTTATTGTTCATTTAATGTAAATGCACCGTAATTAGTTTAAGAAACATTATCTTGCTCGTTACATAAAGAAGGTTTCATTTAGAGTTATCCAAAACATGGTGGCCGTTGAATATGAGATGCCGTTAAACTTAGAAACCAAAGCTAACACATTACATAAGCACAGTTCAAATATAACTTGGTCAAAAAAGACCCGTATAATTTCAGTAGTCCAGTTTTCATTTAAGATACGGAAGTCAGAGGCCGCATTTCACAAGTTTAATTAAAGTGGGTAGCCGTATTTAAGTCTTAAACCAAGGACTAATTACGTGAAGTGGTCGCTATCGCGTTTTAGTACTTTTCCGACAGTTGATTAGCGATTTTTCTATTGAAATGCGATAGGGATGTTTTTGCGTAATTACTCCCTTTGCCCGCTAATTTGTATAACGAGCTGTCTTTGAAATTTTACACGTTTATTTTTCTTAAGAAGTCGTACTTCTTAGAAGTTGTTGAGGTTTAACACTCTTCTGTTACTGTAGGACTGTTCAGCGTTAATGTGCTTTTTCTGTACTTCCTCCTACGATTACAAATGCGAAAATTTGTAGAGATGGTTAGATTTTTGTTACACATGCAAAAACTATCAAACGGATTTTGATCAAGTACAAGTATAATAAGCAGCTTATATATAGATATTTTTTCCCAAAAAAAAGTCTTTTCTTACCTATATTATAAATTTTGTAGTAGTGGTTTAATTTTTGTTGTACGCGCAAAAACTATTTAACGGATTTTGATGAAATTTTACAGTGTTGTAGCTTGTATACGTTAGATTAAAACGTAAATTATGATTTATATGGACTTTTTTTTCCCGACAAAAACGTCCTTTCTTACCTATAGTGATGACCGACATCCACACGGGTAGAGCCGCGGTCACCGACTGTGTAAATCTTATACTAATAGGTAAGTATTCTGATAATAAGCAGAGAAAAAAAATGAAAGGTTTCTTTTCACAAATGGAAAACCTTTGTAAGTTACAATGAATGTAATAAGAATTGACACACGCAATTAATTTTATTTTATTGCCTCGCAATATCAATTCAACAACGATGCCCAAGTATTATGTTATTCTCATTCTATGTTACTATATTAAATGTGCTTGATATTCAAAAATAAATAATTTCATTTTTTCGTAAGTAAGTCCTATAAAATTTATAGGACTTACTTACTTTATTTCTATAAGAAAATTGTCGTTCGTAAATTCGCTGACGTATTTTTTGTATATACTTTTTGCGTAATATTCGATCTTATTGGGTCTCATACTTCGGAAAAAAGTGCACCTACCACATTTCAAGACTCTAAATCTCTAGTCTGTTATAGTTCCATAGATGAGTATTTTATCGTAAATCTCTTTGACGTAACTACACACATACTGACGCACATTAGTTGGATTTAAAAGTTTGAATAAGTTTCTAAGAATCAAATTGTAGAAGACAACTTTATGTATAAAGCGTAAATGTCAACATTCCTTGTGAATTGATAACTTGATACAGTCTTATTAAAACATCAAACGAAAGCTAAATACTCAATTAGTGAAATCCTATATTCTGGGAACCTATGTAACACCACTACCGTACCAGTACTTGCACATAAACGTTCTACATAGTCATATCATCGAAATCGCTGGTAAAACCTAATTTCATAATACGACCTACTTACAACTATGAAATATGAACCGGCCTGAATAAAACAGTCTGGCCTGTAATTCGACGCGCAACTGATGTAGCAAAGTATTCATACCTAACGCTCAGACCTCAAAGGTGTATTATATGCTGATTACTGCTTTACGAAGACAATGTGCCAAGTAATTAGTGCGTCAATGACGGTAGGTAATAATCTCCATGTAATATATATGTCGCAGTCATCTTGTTGAATCCGCTATTCAATTGAATCACTAGCGCGTTCATTGAATGACGACATTCAATT
>DVXP01003598.1:0-11152 GCA_018235645.1 Junonia grisea
CGACGTAACCCGTTTCCCTTTAAAGATATTCGCAAAAAACAAACGTGTATTCCAAATATGCCGCACTTACTCTACGATTATTATACGTTACCGTTCGGTGCGGTGCGAAAATAAATTGTCTCCTTTGGCGGACCAAGCCAATCATGATTCCTCCTGACTTCGTTTAAAAAATCAGTTCTTTCACCCTTTATTTTTATAAAATAAAAAGCATGCTTACTTGTAAGGCAGCACGGTGTAGACCTCCTTGAGCCAGGAGAAGGGCGGGTGGTTGTTGGAGGAGGCGAGCGTGTGGAAGTACGCGATCACGTAGTCGCCGCGGACGATCGGGTCCAGCAGCTTTATTAGGTATAGGAGAGCCTGGAATATAGAGAAAAAAGGTTATTATATTTATTTTTGAAGTTAAAGTGTCTGTGTGTTATATCTATTATACCAGACTTTTGCATAGGACATATTCACACGATAGTTTTATTTCTCTCTGTCATACAGCTGGAAAAAATTACAAGACATGTGCATGGTTCAAAAACTTTAGTTGTGGTTTTTATTATAGTTATATTAAATGGGTAACAACTTACGTTTTTGGGGAGAAACAAAATTCAACAATGATCAACGAACAAAGGTATAATGAAATTTTAAAAAGGATTTCGACAACTTCCATTTAGAATAAAATGTATTGCCGAGGAATAAAGACAAAATAATTCATGACTTTAATATAATGTAAACAATGTAACATTTCAATATGGCCTCAGTTGATCTAAATGATATTTACAGCAGAATTAACAAACAATGATATTATTTTCGTTTTTTCTAATTTACCTCCTCCATAGCAACAATGCCGACTAGGATGACTTTCTAGTTTATAATATGGCTTTAAAAATATAAAGTAAATCTCATAACAGGTTAAGTTTATTATGCTCGCAATGTAAGGCTGTTACATAACGATTTAACAGCGTTACTGCCTGCCTCCGAGGAGTTCTTAACTAAGTTACTAGCTGGTACAAGTTGGTAATACAAGTTAGGTTAATGCTTTCGGTCGCTTAAAATTATGTTTGTTTTTAAATATTCACTTCTTTGCTTAGAGGCTTTTAGTGGTATCATTTTAGGGCATGTTATTTTCCTATGTGAGCTTTGTATATTTTTGAAGTACATACATACATATATTTTTGAAATACATATTTATTACCGCTAAACTAAGTGATATAGGATACGACTTTTAAATTTTATTACATCTATTCAAACTATAATATTAAATGAATAATTAATGTCCTAAGAGTTTTTATCTAACTACGCAAAATTCGTTGAAATAACATGCATTACCAATTCAATTGATCAATTATTGTTATTGACAATTAATTTCAGATTTCTATTTCAACGCGATATCGACAATTTTGATTTGACTCTAGTCATTTTGTTATTACATCAACAATATAAAATCTAGTTAAAATAAATGAGTTATATTTTATAATCTATATCTTCATAGTCATTAAAATGCCGTAAGTATATTTTAGCGGTAGAGTGCAGACAATGAGTGAATATTGCATGCTCATTAGATTTGAATTAAGTTTGATAAGCCAGTTTTGATACTGGTTTATTCATTATGAATGCTGGCTTAATTTGATTTTGATAGCAAATTGGATTTTCCGCGTCACGTTTACGTTGTGGTTTAGTTTGTATCTTCAAAATAATTAAATTGCGGTATAGAGTAATGTAGTTTTGTAGTTAATCTACAGTAATATAAAATAAAGTAATAATTTCTTTTGCGTAGAAACATTCACACTCTTTACGTTTATTTACCCGAAACAAAAAAAAGCATCCTTATCCTTCGGGAAGCTCTAATATATCTCTACATCAAAATTAATCCAAATTGGTTCAGCGGCTTAAGTTAGGAAACGTAACAAACAAAATGTCCATTTTAATTAAGGTAAATAAATCTATGTATTTATCAGTATTTCTTCTGTTTTAAACAGCATTTTGTGTTTCTTAGTTGAAGAAAACATCGTATGCAATAATTTCAATTTCATGTCCACAATTTTCAAGGGAATTGCAAAATGGATTAAATTTTCTTCTTCTTAATGGTTTCGCCTCATGTTACGTTGCATGCCCAAACAACTAAACTAATTTAGATGAATTTGAATATAGAACATCAGCAATACCGAACGAACCAATAAATTCTATTCCATCATTTTGAGAAACTATTATTCCTCAGAGGCCTGTCTAAGGCTTAGACAATGTTAAAATTTTGAGACAAAATTCCTTGAATAAATGAACACGAAGTGGTATGATTTAATATTTGCTATAGAAATATGTCTATAGCTTATCAACTTATCTTATTATGTCAATTCATATACTGACCTTATCCAAGTCGATATCGGAGATCGGGAACCACTTCCCGATGAACACAACGACCGGCCTTCCGAGGCGGTCCACTCCGCTCTGGTACAAGCAGCCGATGCCGGACACCTCGCTTAAATCTTCGCTGCGAGCGCGTCGCAATAGCCGCTCGTATCTGTGGACAAGCAAAAGAAAAAAATTAAATAACCAGTCAGTATTATATTAGCAATTAAAGAGTTACAAGTATCTGATTAGACATGTCTTTTCCTTAACCCTATAGGATAACTAGGAAGTGCATAATTCAGGACAACAATAAAAGATGTAAACATGCGCCATTTCATTTATTCGCCTTAGGGTCGTTCAAGTATTACGTAACGCAATTTTTGAAGATTTTAGACCCCACTCCCCCACATGTAACGCACCGTAACGTTGTTCTGTACCCCTCCCCTAGATGTTACGTAACATTTTACCAATAATTTTAGGTGAAAATGGGCACTAAAATGATTTTCGAGACCATTTTCATCTAAAAATCACAATTATGTCTTTACGTAACGCGTTGTTGTTTTACTCCCTCCCGGCCCAATAACGCTCCGTAACGTTTTACAAGAACCTCCCCTCCCCCCAAACTGCGTTACGTAATACTTGAATGAACCCTTAATTGATTAGCTCTTTCTCGTGACTTCTTTAAGTTGATATCATTTTAAAAATAATATGCAAATAAGTATGGCTTTTTTGTATTTTAAACTTTCACGATGTACTTTATTCATAATTGGTTTTATAAACCACCACGGCGAATGTAACTTCGCCGAGGCGGCAATAAGGGTATTGTTATTACGTTTCGATAATCGCGATAAGACCCGTTTATAAAACCAAACATTAATAAGTATAACTAAATACGACTTCGATATATGTTTGCTTATAACTTAACAATTTTAAAAAGTAGGAGGTTTTCAGTGTGACTATATCATAGATATCATGAGCCGAGATGGTCTTGTGGTACGAACACAAAATCAAAGGTCACGGGTTCAAACCCTGGCTAGCACCGCTGGATTTTCAAGTGCTAATTTTTTGTTTAAATTCATCTCAAGCTCGGCGGTGAAGGAAAACATCGTGAGGAAATCTGCCTGTGCCGGAAGAAATTCTGACACATATATATCCACCAATCCCCTGTGAAGCAGCGTGGTGGATTAAGCTCTAAACATTCTCCCTAATAGGAGAAGAGGCCTATGCCCAGCAGTGGGATATGTACAGGCTGTGTTACGTTATATCATAGATTAAGCCTCGGAATTGGTTATTTTCGAAATTTCACGGAATCACGCGCCTTTGCCTTACATTAATTATGTTAGTGATAAGGTTACATAAGTATAAGTATAGGTTAAAAGTCCGTAGTATGTGGGCGGACTAATCCGAGTCCATCTAATTAGTGTATATTACATACTATACAAAAAGAATAAGAGGAAACATAATGTGGATCCGTTGATAAGAATCCAATTGTATTGAATGGGGTATTCTGTAGAACGGGTAAGAGCATCTAATTCCGATTTATTCGAAAAAAAAACAGCCCAGTCTTTGAATTCATAGGTTTATTTTATTCTAGAATAGTTTCATTTATTTATTAACCTTTTTAGTATTATAAAACACATGAATTGATTTTAATTTATTTAATTACGCGAAACTTTATTGTTATCAATCCGTGTACAAACTATAGTGAAAATACTACAGTTAAGCTCATTCTAAAAGAATGCATTTTATACTTGGAGGATCTTTCATTCTGTTAGATTATTACTAAGGTTCCGAGTAAGGTATAGTATCGAGGTATTTAGAAATATGGAACCTAATTCTGATTTATTTCCGAGGCACGAAAGAACACCTCAATCTATGAATTAATAAGTTATTTGATTTATTTTTTATTTAATTAGGTACCCTTACTCTACAATGATAAGTTCCCCACCATGTTAGGTGAATTACCATAAAGGTCCACGTTATTAGTTAATGAAATAAACTACCAGGTATCAACTTGCACACTCACATAGTATGAAACCGTAACAGGGAAGTGCAAACAGAAACTCCGATAGTTATTCAACGCCGTCGAGTCTTGTGCAAACTTGTACTACTCGCGTGGATTATCAGGTTTCCTCAATCCAAAGAGTAAATATTACTAAAATTGCTATTTGGTTTTTACAGTTTTTTACTTTACATTTTACGTACTTTATACTTTACGATTTCATTGGATGATATGTATTTATAATTTATTATTTAAAAATATATTAGTCAAGTCACTAATTTATTAGTCAATAATACAATAAAACGAATGAATGTATATTCATAAAATTATGACGTGAACATTAACTACAGCTGCCACAAAATAAATAAAAAAAAAATATTTTTATTATTATAATAAGTTTGAGTTATTCACAATTGAAATAGACGAGATATGTATACAAGGTGTTCACAAGTCATGTGTTGGATATTTTATGAGCATTATCAGAATCGATATTTGAATCTAAAAAACTACTTACCCGACCTGACTCGACACTAAAAAATAATTGAAATCAATTTTAAATGATTATTATTTTAAAAGTGAAAAACTGTTTACAATAGGTACATGCTAAAACACGCACACTAGCGTCTTACTTTTATTCATAATGTTAACACTATTAGTTAGGGTTACCACGTCGCCAAACCTAAAAGCCGGACACTACATTATTGAGGATTTTGTGTCTCAGTATTAATAGATACAGGAAAAATGTTTGCAAAATCAAGTATTTTTATCATAATCATAAATTTTTAGTAAATTATAATGAAATGCAAATGAAATCGAACCAAACTACTTTATTATTGATCAATCAAAGAGTCATCAGTCAAAATAAAAAAATTACCAGCGCTCGATTGTTTGCAATACATTCTACCAAAAGCCAGAAATTGCAATAATCGTTTATTTTGGTGAAATATGCACAAAAACGATGTTTGGCTTTATCCGAACGTCTGGCAACGCTAACTACAGCGATGGATTCCTTGCTTTGATTTTGCCGCTTGCTATTATTGATATAAGTTACGCGATACCAAGATACGGATTTGTGAATTTTCCCATGTTATAAACATTTTATTTTTAAAGTATCAATTAGTAATCATCTGAACTGTGACCCATAACGAGCTACTCTTTGACTTTTTAATCTTCTTTATTCCCAATGGCAAACTTAGGCGTATATGTAACAGATTATGAAGGATCTAACACATACTTAAGGTATATGTATGTTTTACACTAAATCAGTCTTTCTAATCTAAATTGATATGGAGATATACATCTATATTAAAAAATATTTTAATAACCACTAAAATGTAGACAGGAAATGGAAATGTAGACAGGTTACTCATCCTGTAGTAGAAAGATGCAGGATGAGTAGCCTCTGAGGCTCCAGATTTATAAAAGCACACTAAGGGTTGGACAGGCAATATTATGAAGTGGAGTTGGGGTTGAAAATAAAATATTTTATTTTATACTGAAAATTGCATTAGTATTATGATATCAAATGGGTCAAATTAATTATTATTCAACTCATTAGGTAATAACATAGAATTATTATCATTACTATTAACCTTATTGTCAAATGTAGATTACGGCCACGTGCGCCACAACCGTGCCAAAATCTTCAAAATTTTCAACACAATAAGTGCATCTTTTAGAAATACTCGTAACGTTATATTTGAAGTTGTTAAATAACATGTATACCTAATTAATTTAATTTAAAAAAGTAAATATGGCATAATAGGTTTTTTTTTAAAGATCCATCGAAATGTTTGGCGCAAAACTAGTGTTTTTGATGAAAAAACAATATATTTTTAGGATTTAAGAATATTTACAGCGATTTTGATTACAAAAGGTGTTAAAATTTACTGGTAGTTCTGGACTTGTTTGTAACTTTGTGTTCCATATTTTATGTTTGTGGTTGTGTTTTTGTAACAAAATATTTTGACGTGCAATTTAGCCTTCTCATATTCCAACATTGTGTATGACACTTGTACGAAGGCTGTCCGATAAGTACTAAGCCTTGATAATGTTTATAATCTAAATATCGCAAGGGCAATTTTTTATCGTATAGTACATTCTCTTAGAAGTTTACTGTCGAAATTTCAGTCAAATCGGACCAGTGATTTTGTTGTAATCACATGTGAAAATGAGAGTGTCTGTGCATTTTAGAAATATGAAAAAATAATAACATCGGTCGTTGATTTGATTCTTGTTTTTGGAAGAGATGAGCCGTGTCCAGGTGCTCCGAATACGCCCGATACGGTCGAGAATAACGTGCAAAAATTCACGATCTCGTACTTGCAGATAGCTAATTGAAGGTATGCGAGATAGCTGAGGTAGTAGGCATTTCGAAAAATCGCAGAAATTTTGGGCGTGAGAAAGCTGTTGGCGCGATGGCTGCCACGTTAGCTCACTCCGGACAACAAGCGTATTGTTGAGACTGTTGTCAGAGCAGTGTTTGACGCTGTTTAAGCGCAATCCCAAGGAGTTTCTACATCGTTTCGTGATAGTCGATGACACAAGGATCCATTCGTATACACTAGAGAACAAGAAACAGTCGAAACCGATCTGATGTGATGCTCACTGTTTTCTAGAATTTACAAGGTGTGATCTACCTTGGCTACCTGAAAAGGGGTTAAACGATCACTGGGTTACACTATACTAAAATATTGGACAGATTCGACGCTGAATTGGGCATAAAATGGCCCCATTTGGCGAAGAAAATAGCCCTACCCTGCGATAATTCAGCCAAATTGGTCGAATTTATTTATAAGCTGCCTTTTCATTCATCGTATTTTTCACACTTGACCAAACATAAAAAAAAAACACTGAAATTTCAATCGAATAAGGAGGTCATTGCTGCTTCGGAGGTCCACTTTGCAAGAATCGAGAAAACGTATTTTTAAAGAGGGTTTACAGAAGTTGGAGCATTTCTGGGTGAAGTGTATCGAGCTACAAGGATTATTAAAAAATAGCGATTTTTTGTAAGCTAAGTACTTATCGGACCACCCTCGTATATAATTAGGGAGAAAATTGGTAATATTCGTTCGTTTCTTTCTTCCGTTTACACACCGTTACTTCTAAATCGACGAAAAGTTTATAACTTTGTTCAGAATTATTTGAAATTATAAATAAGTAAGTTTTTGTAATACGTGGTCACTTTTTTTTTGGTATGATTTTTTTCCGTAGCACTCATTTGAAAATCGTTAACCTTTCATATAAAACTGAAAACTCGGTCTATTTGTTATTGTATTTATTGATACACGTTTGCAAGCCAAAAAATAGTAGTACTTAAGGATAACCAAGCTATTCGCCGAGGTTTCCTAAAAAATAATTAAGCTTGTAACCTTCACAGTTTTTTTTTTATTAAAATTTTTGTGGAACTCTATGCAAGATTTTGAAAACATACTAAAACCGATAACATTGTATATATTGTATATATAATATTGTACATGTCACAGAATTTATTTTAAGTGACGAACATTGCACAATAAGTGCAATGTTCGTCAACGCCATCTATCACAAATCTTTAGTATTACGTAGTCATTTTTTTTTTCGGGAAATAATGGGAATAAACATTTCATTTTCGGGATAAAAAGTATCGTATTATTTAATCTAGGTTTTAAACTTTAACTCTGTAAAATTTCATTTTAATCGATTGAGTAAATACAGCGTGAAAACGGAACAAACAAACAACTCGACAATCAAACAAACTCACTTTCCCATTTATAATATTGGTAAGGAAGTTAGGATCTACCAATTTGTGGTAACTCATTTAAGTTTAAATGAAGTGAATAACAATTTTATGATTTTAGTTTTTTTAGACAGAATATTTTTTTTCGTTTGACAATACCTCCATGCATGGTTTATAGGCTATATTACATCAAACTGGGACTCGTGGAACAAAAGCAATGATAAGTGCAAGTAAAACTGCGCGTACCAGCTAATAATCAAATAAAATATCCTTTAAAGGGAACAGTCCTATCTTGTATCCTAGAAACACAAGCAATCTTTACCGATTTCATACGGACTAAAAAAAGTTTACAGAAATGTATATATGCCTTTATTTATAAAGCCTATGTCAATTAAAAATCAAAACCTATCGATATCGTAGGGTTTTTTTTTAATCGGTACATTAATTTTATTTTTATTTGTTATCATATGCACATAGGTGCAAACATACACATAAATACAATAAATAATTTCTCTTTATAGTAAAACTACATACAAAACGTAGACCGTTTTGTTCGATCGAAAATACATTTTAATTACATCGCACTATTTACAGTTATTGCTAATTATATTAACAATTTTGCTGATTGTTTATTATTGTTTAACATAAAAACAAATACATATCCCTACCTTCTCAATCTAAAACAGTCAGTGTCAGCACATTTATTTACTCATGTGGTGTCAGCGTCTTTAAATATTTAAATTCCAAGGTCATAAATATTATTTTTTATGAATATTCCTTTTTCATTGCCTACTATCGTACTTATCTCTCTTTATCTATAACAAAGTTGTATAAAACGGCCTACAAATTTTACCTACAACGTTTCTCTATACGTCGATCCGTTATAGAGAGAAAAGTCAACTTGTAGGGAATTTTAAGCTCTACAACTTCAAAATAAATGTAATATTCTTTTAAAAAGACTTTTTTGTAACTTTTGCCCTGAAATATTTAAAGATGCTGACACGTTACTAATGTGTGATCTTAAGACAATATTTGTACTGCAAAAGCAAAGGCTTTCGCAAAAATTAATCTGGTCTATTAGATCCCGGTGGTCTAGATTAAATTTTGACTGAGATAACTCTAGACCATATACAAATATAAATTGTAAAT
Organism: Junonia grisea; assembly: GCA_018235645.1. NCBI lineage: Eukaryota > Metazoa > Arthropoda > Insecta > Lepidoptera > Nymphalidae > Junonia > Junonia grisea. The sequence goes on from DVXP01003598.1 coordinate 9,201, forward strand.
AGAACGTATAATAACTAAGAACGTAGAATAGTAATAAATTCGCATGAAGTAAACTGGACAGCAATAAGATTCGATAAACCTTGTACGCACGTCATTATTAAATCTGATTTTATAGGTTTTTATCTAATTATTTAATCTATAACATAACAATGACAATAGAAGATATAATAAAGATACCTATGCATATCATCAATCTTAATGATTTTTATAATGAATGACTTCGCAGGGAATAAGAATAAACTTATTAATTATTATAAGCATATCGTCAAAATCGAAATCAACTCATTATGTGATTAAATATCAATGTTGATTGGTTTGATTTTATTGATGACTGCAAGCAATAAACAATGACTGAGAGAAATCCGCCCACCCATTTATTGCTCTGTCAATCGTGAAACTATGCCGCATTTCTTTGGACTTTTTGTACACCTATGTAATCTTCAAAATAATGAGGAGAAAATTAATAAAAAATACGTAGCGCCGACCGACATAAGCATTTTACATGCTTGGCACTGACTTCAATATTTTGAAGAAGGATATTTTTAACTTTTTAGTTTACTTTTGAAGTCGGTTTAATTTTTTATAAAAAGTTATTTTGTAGTTTCCGCTAGGGTGGCGACTAACATAAAACAGCATAATGTCACACTGTTCGATGTTAGCCGCTATAGTATAGTCATCTAGAACTATAACAGGCTTAAATCTCAGAATCTATCAGGATACGCTGAAATTTTTTGTTTCCTTTGTTTTGGCAGTACCATTATCCTACGGTCTCATTTGGTTACGAAGTATCGATTATTTATATACAGATTCTCTGAAAGCTTTAGTAAGTAAGTAAGTAAAATCTTTATTTGGGACATAAATATTTGACAAACATTGAAGACAAGAAACAAAATATAATAACCCACCCCTCCCTACATCTCCCCTTATTTATGGAAACTGCGTGGATGAAATGCATTTCATGATGAGACACTTTGGCACACTACATGTGCGTTGCCCGACATGTTCTATTTTTTGCAGCCGACTTATTTTATAGACCACACTAAATATACGCGAGCGAAGCCGCAAGTAACAGCTAGCACTATATAAAATAAAACTCATGCTTATAATAATAAAAAAAAGATAATCGCAAGATAGTGAGCATATTAAGATAAAAGGAAGGAATAAATACAGCAGATCTTAATGAACAAGATATCACAAAGAGACGGACAATGAAAACGGCAGCTGCACTTCTTGCTTGTGTTGCACGTTAGTAGATTATTTATCACATTAGTATATTAAATATAATATTATATTAATTTATTGAATAATGATAACTTTCTAAATGTCAAGGATAAGTCCAATAGTCATATAGCTGTGGATAACAATAGCTTTGTATTTCACAATCGTACGAGTAGGTACGTAAACAATTCGCTGACGTACATTTCTTTTCGCTTTAGTTTGTGCTGGGAGTGCCTTACCAAGCGATTGGGTGCCGAAAGACAACAGCCACTATGTAGAAGGAGAAAGCCGATACGTCTGGGTTCCAGGCCGTGACGGTGGTCGACACTTGGTAGACCTGCAGGCTGCTGTTGACGAGATACAGTTTAACGGAAATAGAAATGTTGATGACACTCAATATTGGCTCTTTACCAGGTATTTTTTTTTCTTTATGGCTTTTATGTTTTAGCAATAATTTAGAAATAACACAATATATTTAAAAAATAATAATAAATAATAATAGCAATGTATCTTCATAGAAACAACCGAGACAATGGTGAAATCTTGCTCAATGGAAACATTGATTCCATTCGAAAATCGAACTATGATCCAAATCGACCAACAAATGTTGTAGTACACGGATGGAATTACGATGGTAACAATGTACTGATCAGCTACATCACCTCGGCCCTTCTGGACAGCGAAAACGTCAACGTAATTGTTGTCGACTGGCGCCAGTCTGCGCACAAAGACTA
>DVXP01003599.1:0-11150 GCA_018235645.1 Junonia grisea
GCTGCGACCAATAGGAGCGAAGAAACAGTGGAAAATGTGGAAAAAACGGGGGAAATTATTCTTATTTTTTAGATTTTAGATTTATATTATAAACCTGAACAAACGCGAGCAAAGCCGCGGGTAACAGCTAGTACAATATAAAATAAAAGAGTATATTATTTAAACGCGCTAATTTCAAAAATTACAGGATCGGTTAAAAATCGTCCGGCATAATATTACGTATGGGAACATAAAAGAAATTTGGGACAAATGCTGGATTATATAGGTACACGAGGGTAAAACTAAAAGTGACAGCGCGTTCATACAGTTTGTCGTGGACAGGTAACATATATTTTTCAGTTTATTAGGGGCCGAGTAAGATTTACGTTCATGGATTGTAAAGTGACGACGCGGCACGTTAACTCTTTATTATTATTTTTTATATAATCGTGCCACATCATATATTGTGTACATGTGTATCTGTGTAATCTTCAAATGTCATTTGCATAATAAATTATCATGAAACCGGGTTTCTTTTATAAATTTTTTCGAAGTTTTTTTTACGATGGCTTTTGATACTGGAGTTCGTGCTACCTTAATATAGGAAATACAGAAAATTAACAACTATTGCCTCAAATAGAAGTGTTAATTCGTATATATTAATTGTAAATGATAGTATACAGGTAAATGGTATTTTTTACAGCAGGTACGAAAAGCCGTAGTATGGTCTATTTTACTATACATTCGAGCGGCCAAATCTCATATAATTTTATTCTTGACCTCCAAAAACATGACCAAAGGCAATATGGTAAGTATGGGCTATAAAACCGATACTTGGTAGGTTGGTAGCACTTTTGGGTTAGCTGATAAAGATTTTAGTGACTCGGCGATGGTATTAAATAGGTGTTCTCTAATTTTAGCCTTAGCTGTTTAGGTTATAGGCAAACATTAATATTGATTTTGTATCCGACTGTTGCTATTGCAGAGACCAGTAATTTACGATACTATAAAAATGAAATATGTAAATATAATCACTATAAAAACTCAATGTACCTAATAGTAATATTGTGTACTTTGCAAATGTTTTGCTCATAGGGGTAATTTCTAGCTAATGATAGTAGCGGAATTGTAACTACAAGCGCGAGTGAAACAACGGTCAGTCATAAGGGAAATTAATTTAATTTCAAAATTTTGCATTTAAGAAGTCGACTAAATATAACTTTCCAAACAATAATTTTAAAAATTTACGCTTATTTCCGTCGTATGGCAATTCAAGTTGAAGCAATAACAGACGAATGACGTCGTAAAGATATAATGAAATGTCAACGTCACGATGAAGCACGAAAAATGTGACGAAAATAAAATAAACAATACAAGACTTTACTAAATATATTTAAGATCTCCGACCATTTTTTACGAGTTTCTGGGGAGACTTGAGCGATAACAATTAGTCTTTTATATTCCCACAAATTTTATTTAGTACCAAGATAAAGACTTTTTGGGAAAAGATTTTGAATATCATTTATGAATAATGTATGTAGGTACCCAGTACGAAAATTATATTTGTAATTGAAAGAACGAAGAAAAATCTGAGATTAAGTAAACTGATCTGTATAATCAAGTCGGTATTTATATAACCTCGCTCTTAAGAAATACAAAGCTCAGAATTTCTTCCTATGTGGTATACGTAAAAATGTTTAATAATTAAATTCAGTACTGAGGACAGTTATTCGTTATAAAATTCAACGACCATAAACAAACGCGCGGTCGCGGAAGAAAAAAAATCAAAAATTTTGGCGTATTTATTCATCTCTGACATTGTAACGCTTATCACGTTATAATTTAAGAGCTGCCAACACTGCGATTCAACCAGATGGCCAAACGCTGCCCCTGACATGCTAGACAAGATTTCAGATAAACAATCTAGTGACCACTTGTATCATTTTGCAAAATAGTGCGACTTGTAATAGAAAATTTGTCTAATAATTTATATCATTTTAAGTAGTCTTTAGTTGTCATTCAAACATCACGTGCCGAACAGAAATAGAACAAGATTTAATGCCAACTTAAAATTAACTACAGTTTGAAAACTTGACCGTAAACAATCTTAAAATAATAAAGATAATATCTATTGTTGCGATAAAAAAATTAAAGTTTCGATACTATGTATAGTTATTGTAACATTAACATTATCGTATTTTAATTAATAAATAATATCAAGTATTAACGTTTAATTAAAAAAAAAACAGTAAGCCAACGATTGTGGTAGAAGATAAAAGTAATAAAAAGGGCAAAAGAGCTTAGCGGCGGGCCCGAATAACTCGAATGACCAACCGTAGGGCAAATTGTTACATAAGAAGCCGCGGCGAACGATCAGAGGATTACACCGTGCCTTCTTTATTGTCACTGAGGGCTCCAGCTTTACGATATCACCAGTTGTACAGATAGGAATATCAATTTAGACAAACAAACTACCAGTATTCTGAACGTTATTTTTCTATCGCCAGAGACGTCTCCCCCCAACGTAACCTTTCAATACATTGTATATTTATGTATAACATCATAAAATTTGATCTGGTATTTTACGACTAACCGTAGCTCATATCGACCACATTAGCTGCGTCAAGAGATTCGTGTTAAATTTTATGTCTATCTGAAATAAGCTTGGTAATGTTATGTCCTTAGGTTTTAAGATAATACGGCTGTGTTAATTTCTTTTGTTATTACAGGATACGATGTAGTGTTAAAAATTTTACGGCGGCAAGTCCGCCATCTTTGAGGTTATAATTCACATTCCACTAGCCAATTGCCAGTTATGTAGTAAAGTTAATTAAATAGCTCTCCGCGAAGTTGTTAGGAGTGTCTAATCAAGATAACAAGTTCTTTGTATTAAAGAGAAGTTAAGGTATTTGTGAGCTGCGATAACCATTTTCATAAAACGTAGACCATGTTTAAAAGTAATAATAATTAATTAAAAGGAAAAGTCACTTACCGTTCTTGTATTTTAAATTTAAACGAAATATAATATATCAGATCAAATATTATCCTCAAAATTAAACCTGAAATGCACAAATTGAATATCATACAGGAAACATTATCCTAAATTTTGGCTTAACATTAGGCCTACCTGATGACGTAGTTGACGCAAATCACGCTGATCGGCTTTTGTTGTTTGTCGGTGATGACAGTGGCCTGCGTTTGAACCCAGGCGTAGCCGCCGGTCTTGGCAAGGAAGCGGTATTGGCTTGTCTCGCATTGTCCCTTCGAGAACACTGAAAAGAACATAAGAATATAAATTTTGATGATCGAAAGTCCACATGTGAAAATCCAATGCCTTTAGCAAGGTAGTGGTAGTTTTAAATACACTATATTTAAAACTTTTACTACCTTGCTAATGATGTCTAACAAAATCAAGTAAGGTTTATTTTCGATTCTCATTATACTTGAGAAAGTTACTGTCACTTTGTGAAGTAAGAGAAATTGATGCCACATAAAAGTTGGAAGAAAATGAAAGATTCCGATTAGATCAGGCTCGGGGAAACGACAAGAAAGTCCGGAATTGAGAATTGGATCGTCCCACGAGCCACGAGTTATTATCGGAACAATCGGGTTATTATTAGAACGTTTTGAAGGAAAAGATTTTTTTCTTAGATTAATGAAAAGATAAATCGTTTTAACACCTTTCAATATTAAAAAAAATATATGTGTTATGTACAAAATGTCTGTATAGTTGTAAAATAAATTAATGGCTTGTTGGATCGTACCTACGTGTGACTCTCTCGTTAAGTGTGTGGTAACTCTTGGCAATTTCACATATTGCTTTGTAATGATTACAAAAATCGTTCTCCTTATGTACTGATTAGGTATAATGTCTAATTATGAAATTCTGAAAATTCAATTCAAAATAATATTACAAATGCATTTACTATTTTAAAGAAAAATTCTGACTTTTTGATTAAAGGGAAATATGCGCTAGAGACCATTTTGTGAGCAAACAAGTTTTAATTAAGTAAACTCGTAGTTGGTACAAATTTTCCAACAACTTGGGTAGTTTTGGTTGTTTAAAGGGTTTTGTCTCACCGTCTCGGGAATTTTAAATAGTTTAGATAGTTCGTGGAATTTTTCGAAGAAAAACAAATTAGGTCTCTGAAGAGCGATGAAATCTAATAAAAGATACGTAAGTATATTAAAGAAGGAAGGCGCGACAAGTACGTATGTAATTTTATGGTATTAAAATTCTATCAATATTGGCATCGAAAAATATGATGACAATGAATAAAATATCTGTTGTTGTAGTTACAATAGCTGTTGCAATAATGTTGTTTTTTGCAATAATTGTCAATAGTAATTATACTTTAATTTCATAACCATTTCGTTCGGACTAGTATTAAATTAACAAGTTTATTACGTCAATAGCAAGCTTCTTATATCTTAAAAAATCAAGTGGTAAATTCGCGTGACTATAGTTATACCTAGTACATAGTTCGGGCAACAATATAAAGGCAGTCAAATTAGGTTAAGTGGTCATTGGTTTCCTTCATTCAAAGTGCAATGACATCTTTATAGAAGGCTTTCACGACTTACTTACAAAGTAGAAATAACATTGTCGCATATAATAATAATAACATCGCAAAACTAAGAGCAATCACACGCTGATATTGCTTTCATAATGACTTTATAGTTACTTTTTCGACTTGACTGACTTAGCCATTTGATTAGCTTAATAACTATTTCGTAATTTAACAAACAAATATAAATATACGTAGCTCCATTAAAAATTCAGGCTAAAATTTGGCCAAATTGGATAGCTAGACTTTAATTTTAAAAATTTTATATCTAAATATATATGACAAATATTTCAGGCGATTATTTTCAAACTCGGAATTGGACGATGTAAAAAGTCACAATAAACTGAAACATAATAAATTCACTTGTTTGCTCTCAGTGCAACGTTGCTACCCGACCAGCTGCTGGCAAAGCACCAAATAATTTGGTTAACATGCAATTTTTATTTTCATTGTTCTTATGAGTTAATTAAATGGGTATAGTATTACACTAACGCACATTACTTAAGGTATGTTACTTGGTAATTTTGATATTATAAATAATAATGCAAATAAATTCACCTAAGGACCCTTAAGTATTATCGTGTATCAACACATATGATGTAGGTCAGAATCATACTCGTAACTTTTAGTCAGAGACTTATGTGATATTTACAGAAATTGTTTATCATTGTTATTAAATCTATAAAAAGTTGCTGATAAACTGTCTTGACCTGACATTTATTGAAATTAACAGCTAATGGTTTCAGTTACCCAGGTGACTGTTACCAGGTCACAAGCTTACTTCATATCTCACTTAAAGTTTTGTTATATCAGTATGTATAATACATTATATATATGATTGTACAGAATAAAAAAAGATAACTTTTATTTACCCGATGTCATCGACCTTACGAGTTTAATTTAGACTTGATGTATGAATACCGCTTGTGGATTGAGACTGAAGTAATACGTATTGTTTTCATATCGGATACGTTTCAAGTAATGGATATTTTTCATTTACATAATAGAAACGTTTGAAAAAACCGTTTACCTAAATGTGTCGTCAACGTAAGTAATGATAGCTATCTAAATTATTCAGATACTAGTAAAACGAAGTAATAAAATATATTGCCAGTTATCTAGAAAATATGGCGAACGAACATTCTACCTACATTCCTCGCCTAGGTTTGGCACTAATCGGCATGAAATTTGACTACATACAAACATACAGTTGAATATATTTTTTTCAGAAATAGTTAAACTTCTTTTTAGCGAATTTTTAAAATCGATGAAGTATTTAGAGAGTTATCTCTCTGCTATGATTATCATCCTCCATCATTTTTCCTGACCTTTCTACCAGTGTCTGCTTATTGTAATTGCCTAGGTATTTTTTTAAAGCGCGACTGCCGTTGGTCTTCGTAATGGTAGGCCCCCACAAGGACCAACAACCATACTTAGAAACAAATATAAACATCTGACACTAGCAAAGATCGAATCCCCAACCACCGGCGTAGAAGGTTCATTACATTCAATACCACTACAGTAGAGTAGTCGTTCAGAGGTATCGTTCTATAAACTTATATAACGCATTTATAATATTAGTGTTGATTACATAAAAACCTCTTGCGATAGCCACCGCTATGCTAAAAAGTAATAAATTTCTAATAGCAGGAAACCCAACACACAATCACTCAACACTGTATCACCATGTCGATAAACTGTTGAAATCCTCTTACAGGTAAGCCCCTAGATAAAACTCGAGTGCTATTTTTATCTGAGACGATGATACTGTCACAATAAACGTATTAATATCGCTTCAGCAAATCATTGAAGTATTCCGTTATGCGGAAACTTAGCATGGAAGAAACTGGAACAAATAAGTATGTAATCACTTTACCAATTACACCAATATTCAACTACACTAGTAATTACATGAAATGTTTTTAATAGGTATACACATTCATATGTATAAAATTTCAATTTTTTTACGTATAATTGTATAAGTATATATATAAATTATAAATTCAATACCATAGTAAGTAGATTATACTATGATATTCTCGAGTGTAACATTCGAAAATTATTAGATATGATTAGATATTATTGTAGATAGTCTTTATCATTTTACATTTGCACGATCAACCCGCTGCAGTTTCTCACGCTTAGACAAAGGTTATAAAAATATTTTTAACCTTTATAAAGCCTATGTTATTCAGTTTATGCGGGCAAAATCCGTAGACGAAACTAGTATGCACTGAGTGGAGATTTCAATTTTTCCCATCATTGCCTCCTGCTAGATATGTGTCGAGTTGGTCATGTTTAATATTCCTAAGAACTAGCACTTGAAGCGCTCTACTCTAGACAGTTTTCAAACAAAAAAGTGTTCTTGATACCGATAAAAATAGACTTTATCGAATATAAAGTCGGGACGCTCTATTGTATGAAAATAACTTGTTCTCCTGTAAACAATGTCACGGCACCGATGATCTAATATTGGCGTAACACTTAAAACTATTTCGGTTACTCAAATCTCCTATAAATATCCTGAAACATTTAATCGATGTTGATAAAACAAACATGTATATTAAAAAATAAATTTATGTACATAACGCATTGATTTCTCTATAGTCACATATATTTATTATATGTATTTTTTCTCTATAGTAGTCACATATTTCTTGCGTGATACGGCTACGAGAATTAAAGGATATGATTTATCTACGTTGATAAGTATATTGATACGCTAAAATTTTGTGTAATACGATTGTAATAGTTGTTACTCTTTATGATGTCATAAGATAATAGTAGCTGAAATAGTGGAAGGAAGTGACTTATTTGCACAGTTAGTGTTCCTATAAGAAACAAACATGCAACAAATATTGATATTTAAATTATTTATGTAGATACTAGCTGACCCGGCGAACTTTGTTCCGCCTTAAGCAGATTTTTAGCAATAAATAAGCAGATTTTTTTTAAATTAGATGCATATCCATACGACATTACATAGCTGTCATTTGCGTTTTGTTATTCCAAGTCTGATTGTTTTGTGTTATACCACGTTTTATAATGACTGACGTTTCATGTCAAGTCACACGGGAATGCTTTCGAACGAGATAAAAAGTATCCTATGTCCTTCTCCTAGCTCTAAACTACCTCCCTGCCAATTTTCAGCTAAATCGGTTCAGCCGTTCTTGACTTATAAGTGGTGTAACTAACACGACTTTCTTTTATATATATAGATAATAATATTATTACATATTTTTGCAACCTTGCAAAAAAATTGAATTATAATATTTTTAATATAAAACTAAAATTGGCAGCATTAATCCTTCTGCTGTGTAGAGTTGCGCTAAAAATAAAATTAACGGCATTTCGTGAACTACCTATCGTTAGTGTTTATTTATGTACTAGTTTATTTATAAACAAATAACATGTTATATTTCAGTTATGGTGCCTATAGACTGTCGCCGGGCACCACATCACAACTTTAAAGTGTGGCCTATTCACAATTGCACAACATCCAACAGTCTCGCACAGCATGTCTCCTTTGAAATGAATTCTAAATTAAGTTTCATAGCAAGCCTGTATTTAAAACTATAATAGAAAGAAAGAAAGAAAGAAAGAAAGAAAAAACATTTATTGACATACACACAAATAAAGAAAAAAAAGTATACAAAGATGGATATAAAAACATAAACAAAGAAAAATAAACTTGTGTGCAGTCAAAAGGAGACAGCTCAGACTATGAGGGATTTTTATCCCTCTGCTGGTTTTCAGCTGTCTCCCTTGTAGCCACGCAATGACAGTATCAACTTATTTTGAGCGGTACGGGACGGGAATTACAAGTATCTTTATTATAGGTAAGAATTCATAACGGGATTTTAGCTTTTACTGGTTTTTGGCGCGATAACCGATATCCTCGCGGGTTGTAGCTTTTGGTAATACTAAGAATTTTTGAAATTAAGTTTACTCGTTACTTACGTACATACAAATATTAACTTTTTACCATAATAGTATAGATTAAAAATTAATAAAATATTTTCCAGATCCTAGTATCAAACGACAAGAATCTCTGCAACAAGGCCAGTATAAACGGCGTGAAGAGGATCAACGTGAATGAGTTAAAGGCCCTTGTTGAGAACAAACCGCAGCCGACCAGCGACCCAGATCTCCTTGAAAGTGTTAAACACTACCAGCAGACTGTCTACCACCTGCTGGCCAATATATTGGAGGTAAACTATGTTAGCTACACTGATATGTAATAAGTAAATGTAAACGAGTTAAAGGTGCTTGTTGAGAATAAACCTCAACCAGCGACCCAGATTTACTGGAAAGTGTTAAACACTACCAGAAGACTTCAACTGCTGGCCAATATATTAGAGGTAAGGATCTGGAACCGAGGGAAAAATAAAAAGAAAGAGTTTTCTCGGACATAAAACTAAGTGAGGTAGATTTTTCGCCCTTAATAACTTGCATATAACAAATGTTGGTGAAAACGTTCGAGCCATTTACGAGACCGCCGACATAAGTAAATATACGAGAAGTGCTTATTTAAAGGTGTTAGATGAGACATAATATTAATAACAACAATTGACCCAGCAACATTTATTACTAGCAATAGATGCTACTTTATGTAAATGCGGTCACGTTTTTATCTTTTAGGAATAAACGTAACACAGCCTGTACATATCCCACTGCTGCGCATAGGCCTCTTCTCCTATTAGGGAGAAGGTTATGAAGCTGAATCCACCACGCTGCTCCACTGCGGATTGATGGATATATATGTGTCGGAATTTCTTCCGGCACATGCAGGTTTCCTTACGATGTTTTCCTTCACCGCGGAGCTCGAGATAATTTTAAACACAAATTTAGCACTTGAAAAGCGGTGCTAGCCAGGGTTTGAACTCGCGACCTTTGATATAGATCCACGTGTTCGCACCACTAGGCCGTCTTTTAGGCATAGTACTCTCAAAGTAAGATTAGTGTAGTTAGTCTCACTTTATGGAGTACTTCCATTTTAATTTCACAAGTGTACCAAAAACCTAGTTCACCTCTTTGTTAATTTTTAAATACGGCAACTTTAAAACAATGGAACCTCACTTCTCTATCTTGGATATACCAGTTGGGCTAAAAAGTTCGTCACCCTCAATTCCCTACACTAGATTTACCAGTTGAGCTAAAAGTAAATGTCGTCAGCCTTTTAAAAGTTGTCGTCCTAGAAAATTTGCCGCCCTGTGCACTGACCCCGACTGCCTCTAGCGTAAATCTACCACTGGCCGTAAGATTATGCAAATTGTTCTCACCACCATTTCTGGGATAGGGGGCAAATGAGCTGACAGATCACCTGATGGAAAGTGAATGCTACCGCCCATGGACATTTGCAACAACTGAGGAGCTACAAAATGCGTTGCCGGCCTTTTAGGGGGAATGAATGGGGAAGGGGTGGGGAATTGGGCCTCCGGTAACCTCAGTCACGCGGCGAAATACGACTCAAGCGTCATTTTACGCCGGTTTTCTGTAAGGTCGTGGTATCACTTCGGTCGAGCCGGCTGATACGTGCAATTATATATGTATGGCTCTTCCACGTTTATTTAGTTGCCATAACTAACAAATATAAACCGTTTCCAGAACGAAATGCGCGCCAAGTACAACAACCTCTGGCAACACGTGCTATTCAAGGCGCCGCCCTGGACGTTGGCGGACGTGCTCCAATGTTTGCTCAAACATTGGTTCGCCGTGTTCAACGAAGTGTTCCCGCGTATTGAACAGCTGATTACCGATCTTAAGAACAGCTTGATGTCAATTGAGAGGAAGGGTAAGGCTTGAAATAATAGTATTATAAAAACCTTAATTATTAGTACAGTTACAGACTCATATAAAGGTTCTATCTAACCTCATTTTTTTTCAGATCCAAACACCCTCACTCAATCGGAAGTGGCAAATTTCAAAGAGTTATGCCTAGACGTGGCAAAGAGGTGTCAAATAATTCCGGAATACATGGAACTAGCAAAGGCGACTGTTGAGCGACTGTTGCGCAACTGCGCGAGCGAGACAGAGAATACCGAGCGGGATAGCGTTGTGGACGCGTTTGAGGGACTGTGGACTGTATTGTCTAGTTATAGGTAAGGTTTTAAAAATAATTAAATAAACGCCTCACACTGAACAGCCCTCCAGTAAGATCATTGGATCTTGTGTCGGAGGACCGGATCACACACACAACACAAACACAAACACCTGGACCATGACAGACATCCATATGGCCAATACAGGTGTCTGCCATGAGCGGGTTCGATCCTGCGACCGTTAGCGCTTCAGTCCGTTGCAGTGATCACTACGCCAACACTTTCGCCAAAAAGCGGCGGTAGATTTAAAAACATGTTAACTGACGATTCAATAGAGCTCTTACAGCTAGTTTGAATAAAGAATCTGTTGACTTTGACTTTAGTAGAAAATTTTGATGACTGGTGTAAGTTTGAGTGTTTTTAGTGAATCCATACAATAGAGAATATGCATATTTTTTTTTTTAATTTTTTAAAAGTTTCTACAAGTTATTATTATCATTAAAAATATGAGGTATCTGAAATATAAACCATTAAGCTAAAAAAAAAAAAAATATTAAGAAAC